>JAYJND010000037.1:0-33423 GCA_038382165.1 Ceratocystis alfenasii | reverse complement strand
AAAGGGGGAAGTCAGTGTATATATAGGGCTTCAGGATTGAAAGCAATGTAGTTATCAGGGGTCACCTATAGGGGGATCTTATCTACCTAGCTCAGGTCAACTAGTCCCTCTTCCTTAGCTAACTTATGAAGAGCTAGGTTGATATCTTTAAGGGATGCTATAAATACTAGCAGGTGTTCTAGGGTTGCCTATTCTACTATAGTTTATATACTATTCTACACCTATAATATATAGATCTCTCAGGGTCTCCTAGGTACCTTGGCCTAGGAGGAGTAGGGAATAGAGAAGTAGGGGAAAATTAGTCAGTCATACTTATAGTTAATCATAGCTAAGTGTGCTTTACACTATAGGTAGCTGATGAGGATTTCATCCTATTTCATATTTAGGACAACTAGTGCTGAAACCTATTCCTCTAGTCTACTAATATCTATGAGGAAGTGTATAACTTCTATTACTATTGAGGCAGGTTAGTTATTAAATAGGGCTAGATGGATTAGGGTAATAAGTACAGATCTATATAGGTCAAGCTATTTATATAAACAATCAGGTATAATGATAGAGGTTATATTTCCTAAGTCTACTAAAGTAGTAGTTAGATAGAATCTATTAACTACTATATCTACTTCTAAGGAACCTCTAACCTCTATATTCTCATAACATATTAGCAGCTCTTCTAGTAGTATCTCTTTCCTCTGAAGGCAGCTATCTACAGAGGGTACTCTTTTCCTAGGGTCCTAGCCTATAGGCCAGGCAACTCCTCTTCTGAATCTTCAGTATCAGAGTCTATAACTAAAGGGGGCTAGGCTATCACTCAGGACACCTGGGCCCTTCTTTCTGATAGGTGAATAGGGGGGGTATAGGGGCAGCTGCTAACAGTATGTCCTGAGGCCCTATAGTGGAAACACAGTCTATCCTAGTGGTATTAGGCAAGGACCTTGTCTAAGACCTAGACTACTCATTAGTATTTACCTTTGGAGTTATACACTGTATATGTCTATGTCTAGTCCATATAGTCTTCTCCTTTAGCAGTTGTAGGAGGCTCCCTAGGGGCTGGTAGGGCCCTCTATGATAGGCTAGGGTGAGAACATGACACTAGGGCTATATGATAGGCTTTATACTAGTCAACTACCTATATCTCTTGCCAAAGCTCTCAGACCTATAGTACCTATATGTTATATTCCTTAGGTAAAATTATGAAATAGAAGTATAAGATATCTATAATCTTTAGGGAGATAGAAGACTTCAAGAGTTTGATCTTTTAGAAGTCAGTGAACTCATTATAACCTAAGAGGTATAAGAGTTCTTTAAACTACTATAGGTAGGCATTAAATGACTTGTTTCCTTAGTAGAGTTGATATAGAGCATAGCAGGCCTTACCCACTACTATTAGGTCATGATATTTAGTATACATTATTTCTAGGAAAGATTCTCCTGAGAGGAGGTTAGCTATATCTAGGCATTAGACCTGTACTATGGCATAATAGGTAATAGGTCCTTTGAGTTTATTAATTACTATAGTGATGAATTCCTTATCAGTGTTTAGGAATTCCTTATCAACCTCCTACTTCATCTAGAGGCATTAGTAGTATATTAGGAAATCCTTAAGATCTCCTTTGAATATAGGAGCCTCTATCTTAGGGCAATGTGAGGTGCTCCCTATTATCCTCTATATAGGTAATCCTAAGAGGTGCTTGAATTGTGTAAATGACTATCCTTTAGCTTCAACTATAGCCTAGAGCTATGTAATATAGCAGAGGTAGTTTACATAGGCTTCAACTGCTTCATCTACTAATTTCAGGTCAGCAGTATAAGCTTCCATTAGGGGGTCTATTTCCATAGAAGAAGCCTGAGGGGCATTCTCTAGCACTTAGGGGTTCATTGTAGTATAGGTTCTATAGGTTCTATATCTTCTATGAGTTCTATGTCTTCTATAGGTTCTATATCTTCTATAGGTTCTATGTCTTCTGTGAATTCTATGTCTTTCATTTCATAAGTATATTCCTTGTAGTGCTAGTGTCACTCAAATAGTAAGAGGAATGATTATGATGTATAGGAGTGAATCAAACTAATAGATGTATTGGCATAAGAATAGAAACAATCATTGAAGGAGAAAGAACTATCTAATACTATAGATGATAGAGGGTTCTACACTACTTTATACTGATAGAACAAGGGACTACTTCTTGCTAAGGGTCTAGACCACTAGGACCATTCTGGGGGACAGTCTGAGAGAGGCCTTAATACATAGGCTATTTCCATTGATTGCATCTAAGACATGTTCCAATGGATAGGTTGTTTCCAGTGATTGCATCCAAGACAGGTCTCAACAGATAGGCTGCTTCAGGGGGATTGCATCTAGGGAGAAGGCCCTAGGCAAAGCCTCTATAGGTTACAGACCCTAACATAAGGCTCTACAGAAGAAGAAGGATCCAACCCCTGATGAGGTCAAAACAGCACTGCTAAAGCAATATGCAGACCTCTGGGAAGCTTTTACACATGTAGGGGAGAAACTGCCACTACACAAACCAGGACTGGATATAAAGCTAGAAATCAAACCAGGCAAAGAAGCACCATAGGGTCCACTATACTAGATGTCAAGAGATGAGCTCCTGGTATTGAGAAAAACACTGACTAAACTAGTGGAAAAAGGGTTTATTAGGACAAGTAGCTCACTAGTAGGGGCACTAGTTCTATTTACTAGTAAGCCAGGGGGTGGACTCTGGTTTTACATAGACTACTGAGCTCTCAATACTATTCTCAAGAGAGACTAATACCCTATTCCATTGATCCAGGAAATACTATAGGTGATAGTAGGTGTGAAATAGCTTACAAAGTTAGATGTTTGAGCAGCTTTCCACTATATCTATATTGAAGAAGGGAGTGAATAGAAGATAGTATTCAGGACAAGGTATAGGTCATATGAATAGATAGTTATACCATATGGATTAGTGAATAGACCATTGATTTTCCAGAGATATATCAACTATATCCTATAGGAGTTCCTAGATGACTTCACCTTAGCCTACATCAATGACATCATCATATAGTCCAAAGGTATAAGGATAGACTACTAAGTGAAAGTGAGGAAAGTCCTTTAAAAACTTAAAGAAGTAGAATTGAGGCTAGACCTTAATAAATGTGAATTTGAAGTGAAAAGAGTTAAGTACTTAGGAATAATAGTCATAGTAGGAGAAGGAGTTTCAATGGACCTAGAGAAGATAGAAGCTATTTAGGAGTGGAAACCCCCTACTATAGTGAAAGGAGTACAAGGTTTCCTAGGGTTCATAAACTACTACTAGGATTTCATCAGAGACTTTTCAATACTAGTAGCTCCCTTAGTGAAACTCATGAAGAAGGATAAGCCTTTTGTATAGAGCTTAGAAGTAGAGGAGTCATTCTAGACTCTAAAAGCTATATTCTAGGATGATAAGATACTAGGTAATTAGGACTTAGAGGAATAAATATAGCTAGAGATAGATGCCTCAGGGGTAGGGATAGGTATAGTCCTATCTCAGGGCCTAGAGAGTAGAAAGTGGCTAATTGCCTTCTTCTCCTGGAAGATGAATATAGTAGAGTAGAATTATAGTATCTATGATAAGGAGCTCTTAGTAGTTATTAAAGCTATATATAAGTAGAGGGGAGAAGTGAGGAGCTATAAGGAATTCATATTAATTGTTGACTATAAAAACCTTAAGTACTTCAGGATAAAGCAGATCCTCTCAGAGAGACAAGTCAGATAGATATAGTATATAGAGGAACTTCTACCCTTTATAACAATTCACTAGCCTAGATGCTTAGCAGTAGTACTAGATGCTCTCTCCTATAAGGATGAATTTAATAACCTGAAAGAAAGAGAATAGAGTAGGACCTAATAGCTCTAGAAAGAAGAATAGGAACTGAAACCAGATATATAGATCTAGGTATAAGATAGTAGAGCTCTATTTGAGATAGACTCAGATTTGAAAGAATTATAGTAGTAAGCTCTATAAGACAATAAGGACTATGAGAAGATCACTCAATATATCTAAAATAGGCAATAATTCCCTATATCATTAGTACTACTAAGGTTAGCTCAAGTAGTAGAGTATGAAATACAAGGTGGAGTTATGAAATATCACTATGCTATCTAGGTACTAAACTATGAATAACTAAGAGGAATCCTACTATAGAAGCACTACAATGACCTAATTTCCAGCTATAGAGGACAAGATATAATAGCAGTAGTACTTAGACAATAATTCTTCTAGCTAGGACTAGATAATAATATCAAGAGGTTAGTGAGAAACTATAATTAGTATAGGAGAGCAAAACTATAGTGAGAGAAGCTCTATAGGCTGCTGAAACCACTGCTAATTCCTAACTAACCCTAGTAAGGAATCTCAATAGACTTCATAACACATCTACTAGGAGAGATAGAGAACTTACTAGTAGTTATATACTGACTAATAGGCAATGTAATACTAGTTCCCCTAGTAGACATTGAGATAGAAATAGTAATCAAGGCTGTTATTACACATATATATATATACTATAGGACCCTAAGGTGGATTATCAGTGACTATAGGCAGTAATAGGTGAGTGAGATGTAGAAAAGACTATGTGAAGTCCTAGGCATTGAGAGGAAACTCTTAATAGTATACTATCCCTAAATAGATAGGGGTATAGAGAGAGTAAACTAAGAAGTACTATTCTACCTGTAAATACACATTATAATAGACTAGGAAGATTAGCTAGAATAGATTCCTTTAGTATAGCTCTCATTAAACAACTGTCCCTAGCTATACTACTATAGAGTCAGCCCCTTTTTCCTTACATATAGTTACAATATTATACTAGTGTAGATAGAAGGAATTAATAAAAGTATAGAAGGGAGTAGAATAACAAAGGCAGAGGAAGTAGTAGTCAAACTAGGAGAGTTAAATGAGTAGGCCTAAGTGGTAGCAGCAGACATATAGTAGAACATAGAAGTCCAAGTGAACTAACACTATAGCCTAGCACTAATTTTTAAGCCTAGAGACAATACATAGCTAAAGATGAAGAATATATAGATAGGTAGACTAAGTAAGAAGCTAGACTAGCTAAATGTGAAGTATAAGGTAGTTAGGCAAGTGTCTCCTTTAACCTATGAGCTAGATATCCTAGGAAAGATCTATAAGGTTTTTCATATTGATCTCCTCAGACCTATAGCAAAGGACCCCTAGCCAGGCCAAAACAGGGAGGCAGAGGTAGTAGTAAAACTAATCATATCAGAAGAAGGGTATGAACTATAGGAGGTAGATGAGATTCTATATATAGTGGGGACAGGGAATGTAAGGAGAGTTTAGGTGAAATAGACAGGTTTCAGGAAACTAACTATAGAACTAATCAATGTGATCTTAGAGACTAATCTATAAGTAATAGATTAATAGGAAGCAAAATAGGGGCTGATTACAGAAAACAATAGACCTAAAGAGATCTATTTGACTAAATCAGGAAACCTATGAGTGAAATAGGCAAGGATACCAGATTCTACTTGAGAAGGTCACACATCTTGACCTGGAGAAAGAGAAATATATTACAGGGTAGAGATACAGATGATGAGGAGCTAGGCTAAATGAGGAAGGCAGTCAAAGATGGCATGAAACCTGGGAGGACATGTAAAGGATACATGGCCAGCAGGCATTTTAGATAGTTTCTTCCTTTCCTCCTCATCTGACAATAAAGTCATCAATTAGCAAACTTAATAGCAACTATAAGTCCTGTAACAGTTACAACTACAGACTAAAGACAGACTTGATGAAAATGCATAAATAGTTGGCACTTGGGCCATATATCCTTCCAGCAAGATATCTAATAGAACAAGTTTAACAGCCTATTCCTTCCTCCCTCTCTCTCTCTTTCACTTGTGCCTCTATTTTCTAATCCTTTTCTTCTTAAATCTCCTTGAGCCTCTGCTAGATATAACACATTTATCAGATACCTCTAATAAATTTCCCAAGTGTCTTGCTGAGTAGGAATAGGAAATGTGGGCCAGAAATGGTTTTCTGAGGGAAAAAGAAAATATAGCCAGTAGCTGATTTGAACCAGTGTCCTTAAGGAAAACCAGATAGAGTTTAGCCATTGAGCCATTTGACTTGGTTTAAGATGTTGTTAGAAACCTGGAATGCAGATTACATATAAGTAGTATAGTAGAATAGGGATGTCAAGTCCTAGACTACTAACATATAGGACTACTATAGGTAATCCATGACTCTATAGTATTAATTCACCTAGGGAAAAGGATAATAGTCTCTGAGTTAGCTAAATAGTACTTCTAGCTATATTATATAGAAGATACTATATACTTTTACTATAACTATAAGTTATATAGAAGTATGAATACTTAGTGATAGATGAAGTAAGGACTACTAAAGGGACTACCTGTGCTAGATCAGATATAGTGGGATATTAGGCTTAATATAGTAGGCCTATTAGCTGTAGTAGAGCAGGATAGGCACTCTTACTAGTATATCATGACACTTGTCAACTACCTCTCTAAGGGAGTAATCCTGATCCTATACTACTCTATAGACATCCTATACCTAGTAGGATAGTTCTTAGAACACTACTACCCTTAATATAGTCTCCCTATAACAATTACATTAGATAGATAGTTTATAGGTATATTCTAGAGGTATCTATACACTATACTATAAGTAGAACACCACCTCTCTATAGCTTATCACCTATAGATGAGTAGAGCTATAGAGAGAGTCAATAGTGAGATCAAGATGAAACTAACTAAGCTCCTCTATAAATATGAGAATTAGCTCAGCTACCTGCTATTAGTAGAATTCACCCTTAATATAGCTACTAGCTCTATGATAAATACCTCTACATTTACTATATACTATAGTTATAATCTAGACCTAGTGGAACTGAAACCCTCTATACTGAACTCCCTAGAATCCCTAGACCTGAAGAATAATAGCCCTATAGCATAGGCTATACAGGTGCTCTAGAGCCTCTGAGACATAGTAATATAGGCCTGAGCTACACTAACTAACACCTGAGTCACTATAGGGGAGTAGAGCAACTAGAAGTATCTCCTATACTAACACTTCAAGGCAGGGGATTAGGTCTAGGTCTCAAAGAGTTCACACACTCAACAATAAGAAGAACTAGGGTATAAACTATGGCCTAGATACACTAAGGCCTAAGTCTAGGAACTAATAGGAATACACACCTACTGGCTTGATATATAAGGGGCCTATAGCTATAATGTATTCTATACTAACTGACTACATCATATCAGTTTAGATGTATTCCTATTATAAGATATATATCTAGTTAAACTAGATCTAGTAATAGTAGATAGTATACTAGAATAGGAAGTGGAGAAGATCTTAGGATACTACCCTACTAGCTATACTTGAGAGGAAAGCTACTATGTTAAGTGGCAAGGCTACTAGAAAGTAACTTAGGAGCTAGCATCTACACTAGAAGATATAGAAGCATTAGAAGTTTACTTATATAAAGAAGGAAGGATCTGAATATCTAATTGATAAGAAGTTCACTACCCTCCCTCTCCTACCTATTAGGGAAAAGAAAATGAGAGGAGGGGCTGATATTAGGGTCTATAACCTATAGAGGCTTTGCCTAGGGCCTTCTCCCTAGACATAATCCCCTAGAAGTAGCCTATCTATTAAGACCTGTCTTAGATACAATCACTAGAAATAACCTATCTATTAGAATATGTCTTAGACATAATCACTGGAAATAGCCTATATATTAAGGCCTCTCTCAGACTGTCCCCTAGAATAGTCCTAGTGGTCTAGACCCTTAGCAAGAAGTAGTCCCTTGTTCCATCAGTATAAAGTAGTGTAGAACCCTCTATCATCTGTAGTATTAGATAGTTCCTTCTCCTTCAATGATTGTTTCTATTCTTATGCCAATACATCCATTAGTTTGATTCACTCCCTTACAGCAGTAGCATCTCAGGACTAGGTGGAATTAGGCAGGTCAGAGATTGGCTCAAATCCCATCTAGGGTTGAAATCCATAGTTTACAAAGAATAGGGAAATATTAGTGGTTTCAGAGTAGTGTGTATTACCAGAAAACTCAGCTAGTGGCAACTAATCTTCCTAATCATCTTGTAGACATACTATGTACACATGTAGATATTATTCTAAGACTGAATTCATTCTCTTGGTTTGACCATTAGTTTCAGGGTGGTGAGTAGAGGACAGGGCAGGTTTAATTTTCAAGGACTAAGACAGGCACCTCTAAAATTCAGCAATGAATTGAGGTCCTCAGTCTGAGACAATAGTCAATAGAAGGCTATACAACTTCTAGACATTCTTCAGGTATAGATAGGCAGTGTCTTCAGTGTTATAGTTACTATGTGTTAGGGTCTACAACCCATAGAGGCTTTGCCTAGGGCCTTCTCCCTAGACACAATCCCCTGGAAGCAGCCTATCTGTTGAGACCTGTCTTGGATGCAATCACTGGAAACAACCTATCCATTAGAACATGTCTTAGACATAATCAACAGAAACAGCCTATGCATTAAGGCCTCTCTCAGACTGTCCCCTAGAATGGTCCTAGTGGTCTAGACCCTTAGCAAGAAGTAGTCCCTCATTCCATCAGTATAAAGTAGTGTAGAACCCTCTATCATCTGTAGTATTAGATAGTTCTTTCTCCTTTAATAATTGTTTCTATTCTTATGCTAATACATCCATTAGTTTGATTCACTCCCTTATATCACAATTATTCCTCTTACTATTTGAGTGATACCAGTACTATAAGGAATGTACTTATGAAATGAAAGACATAGAATTCACAGAAGACATAGAACCTATAGAAGACATAGAACCTATAGAAGACATACAACTCATAGAAGATATAGAACCTATAGAATATATACTATAATGAACCCCTAAGTACTAGAGAATGCCCCTCAGGCTTCTTCTATAGAACTAGACCCCCTAATAGAAGCTCATACTACTAACCTGAAATTAGTAGATGAAGTAGTTAAAGCCTATGTAAACTACCTCTACTATATTACATAGCTCTAGGCTATAGTTGAAGCCAAAGGACAGTTATTTATATAATTCAAGCACCTCTTAGGATTGCCTATATAGAGGACAATAGGGAGCACCTTGCATTGCCCTAAGATAGAGGCTCCTATATTCAAAGGAGATCTTAAATATTTCCTGATATACTACTAATGCCTCTAGATGAAGTAGGAGGTTAATAAGGAATTCCTAAATACTAATAAGGAATTCATTACTATAGCAATCAATAAACTGAAAAGACCTATTGCCTATTATACTATAGCATAGGTCTAGTGCCTAGATATAGCTAACCTCCTCTCAGGAGAATCTTTCCTAGAAATAATATATACTAAATATCATAACCTAATAGCAGTAGGCAAGGCCTACTATACTCTATATCAACTCCACTAAGGAAATAAGTCATTCAATGCCTACCTGTAGTGGTTCAAAGAACTCTTATACCTCTCAGGTTATGATAAGTTCACTAACTTCTAAAAGATTGAACTCTTAAAGTCTTCTATCTCCCTAAAGATCATAGATGTCTTATACTTCTATTTCATAATTTTACCTAAGGAATATAATATATAGATACTATAGGTCTAAGAGCTTTGGTAAGAGATATAGGCAGTTGACTAGTATAAAGCCTATTATATAGCCCTAGTGTCATCTTCTCACCCTAGCCCATTATAGAGGGCCCTACCAGCCCCTAGGGAGCCTCCTACAACTACTAAAGGAGAAGACTATATAGACTGGATACTGTCACAGGCAGGCAGTAAACTCAAGGAATTTGATGGAACAGGTCAGTGGACAGACAGACAGAACAGGTAGACAGGGATGAGGACAGAGAGAACAGTATATTTATGATAACTAGTGCAGGGGAACAGAGGACAAGGACATTGCTTAGGGAGCAACATTACAGGACAGAGGGACAGGATCTAACTAGACTATATAACTACAGAAGTTGACCAGCTAGGGCCACTTTAGTGAGTCATGTTATAGCATCATGATATAACAGTGAGTTATATCTAGTAATGAATCATATAATAACAGTGAGTTATATCTAGTACTGAATTGTACAATAACAGTGAGTTATATCTTAGTAGTGGTCATGCTTGGCACAAGCCTTTTTCATTGAGGGGTTACACAGGGTAGCCACTGGTGTAATATAACAAGGTGGCACAGGCCTTTTAGTTATGAGGCTACACAAGGCAGTCATCAAATGGGAAGCACTGGTGTACTATGACAGATATAGACATATATAGTATATAACTCCAAAGGTAAACACTGACAAGTAGTCTAGGTCTTAGATGAGGTCCTTGCCTAACACTATTAGGATAGACTGTGTTTCCACTATAGGGCCTTAGGACATACTATTAGCAGCTGCCCCTATACCCCCCCTATTCACCTATTAGAAAGAAGGGCCCAGGTGTCCTGAGTGATAGCCTAGCCCCCTTTAGTTGTAGACTCTAATACTGAAGATTCAGAAGAGGAGTTGCCTGGCCTATAGGCTAGGACCCTAGGAAAAGAGTACCCTCTATAGACAGCTGCCTCCAGAGGAAAGAGACACTGCTAGAAGAGCTACTAATACATTATGAGAATATAGAGGTTAGAGGTTCCTTAAAAGTAGACATAGTAGTTAATAGATTCTATCTAACTACTACTTTAGTAGACTCAGGAAATATAACCTCTATTATTATACCTGATTATATATATAAATAGCTTAACCTATATAGATCTACACTTATCACCCTAATCCATCTGACCCTATTTAATGACTAACCTACTGTCACAGGTTGGATACAAGATCTTCATTGTAGCTGGTTCAGAGGTTCAAAGAACATGCATTAAGGAGGAAAGGGAATAACTAGCTAGACTGTACTGGCGGGAGAGGGGCTCTATATAGGTGAGCTCTGTGTGGTGGGGTCTTGCACAGACCTAGGGCATTGCCCTAACACATACAGGTGTAGCCCTTACATCAGCCTCCCCTCTTCTTCCTTCCTTGTTTCACTTTTTGGTGTGTTGAATGTATGTCCTCCCATGTCTTCAATGAGGAGCATCTTCAAGACCACCCAAGTCAATTCCCAAATCTCCTTCACTTCAGGTTTGCCATGTAATTTGCCATCAGGGCCTCCTTCTCCTCTCACACAGGACATCCCCCAACCATTGTACTCCCCATGTCAGTAGAGTAACATATGGTGTCTTGTTGTCCCTTTGAATTAGCACTTTGCAGCAGCTCTAAAAGGGATTCAATCATTCCTAAGAGTGTAGCAATAGCAACCCCTCCTTTATCCAATTCAATCAATCATTATATTCCCACAATCCTCATCATTTGTACATTGTCATTAGCCACTTCTTTTGGCTATTGTTGTCAAGATAGAGGTCATTGAAAAACATCAGGAAGGGATATAAGGGTAGGTGTAAAAATTGAAGATAAAAACAAAAGAGTGTAAAAAGAGAAGGCATTGTTTTTTTTATTTTGAATGCATGTTGATGTCATGGGTTGGATACAAGATCTTCATTGTAGCTGGTTCAGAGGTTCAAAGAACATGCATTAAGGAGGAAAGGGAATAACTAGCTAGACTGTACTGGTGGGAGAGGGGCTCTATATAGGTGAGCTCTGTGTGGTGGGGTCTTGCACAGACCTAGGGCATCGCCCTAACACATACAGGCGCAGCCCTTACACCTACCTCAATAGTAATAGAAGTCATACACTTCCTTATAGATATTAGTAGACTAGAGGAATAGGTTTTAGCACTAGTTATCCTAAATATAAAATAGGATGAAATCCTTATCAGCTACCTATAGTGTAAAGTACACTCAGCTATGATTGACTATAAGTATGACTAACTAATTTTCCCTTAATTCTCTATTCCCTACTCCTCCTAGGCCAAGGTACCTAGGAGACCCTGAGAGATCTATATATTATAGGTATAGAATAGTATATAAACTATAGCAGAATAGGAAACCCTAGAATACCTACTAGTATTTATAGTATCCCTTAAAGATATCAACCTGGCTCTTTATAAGTTAGCTAAGGAAGAGGGACTAGTTGACCTGAGCTAGGTAGATAAGATCCCCCTATAGGTGACCCCTAATAACTATATCACTTTTGATCCTAAAGCCCTATATATATACTGACTTCCCCCTTTGAGAGAGGGAATGAACTATAAGATCAACCTTATAGTCCTTAATAGTAAGGCCCCCTAGGGCCCCCTATATAAAATGTTATATAAGGAGCTACTTATACTCTACTAGACCCTCCTGAACCTATTAAAGAAGAAATTCATCTAAATCAGTAGCTCTACTACTACTGCCCTAATCCTATTTGTCTGAAAACCTAGGGGAGGCTTATGTTTCTATATTGACTACTAAGCACTAAACAAATACATAGAAAAGGATTGTTTCCCCCTTCCTAAGTTCAATGAAACCCTATATAGAATCTATAAGGTGTAATGGTTCACTAAGTTCAATGTGGTCTTAGTATTCTATAATATCTATATCAAGCTAGGAGATGAGTGGAAGACTATATTCCACACTAGGCTAGGGAGTTTTGAGTGGAATGTAATGCCCTTCAGGTTAGCTAATGCCCTAGTATAGTTCTAGTAGTTCCTAAACTCAGTTTTACAGGAGTACCTAGATGACTTTTGCTTAGTATATATAGATGATATACTAGTCTTCTTAGAAGGGTCACTAGAGGATCACTATAAGAAGGCTAACTAAGTCCTTAAGAAACTAGTTTACACTAGCCTTATAGTTGATATTAATAAGTATATATTCACTATCTAAGAAGTCAAGTACCTAGGCTATATCCTTATACTAGGGAGAGCTAAGATAGACTATATAAAAGTTATAGCTATAAAGGAATAGGAAGTCCCTACTATATACAAGGAAGTCTAGTCCTTTATAGGTTTTATGAATTTCTACTAGATCTTCATCAAAGACTTTTCAGCACTAGCCTATCTATTAGTAGAGCTAACTGCTATAAAGAACCTATTCATATAGTCCCTAGAAGCTGAGAAAGCCTTCTAGGATCTTAAGGATGTATTTTACTCTACCCTTATTCTAAAAACCTTTGACTATAACCTACTAATGACACTAGAAGTAGATTCATTAGGTTATAGTATAGGTGCTATTCTCCTTTAATAGTATAGTAAGTAGCTATTCCCATATGTATACCTTAGTAAGAAGTTATTACTAGTAGAAGCTAACTATAAGATCTATAATAAAGAGTTACTAGTAATTATAAGGGCTCTCAAGGAATAGAGGGGAGAACTGAAAGGGGCCTAATACCCTATATATATACTAACTAATCACTGAAACCTCATGTACTTTACAGAGACCTACTAGCTTATAGAATAGTAAGCCTAATAGGCCCTACTCCTATTAGAATATAACCTTAAGCTTAAACACTAACTAGGGAAGCTATCCCCCCTCCCTAATATACTATCCTACTTGAATATACCTAAAGATAGTAATGACCCCTATATTACAGTATAGAAGTGCTAACTACTCTAGCTAGATGGAAATAGGTTAATGAAAGTATAGTGAGTTGAGGTATCTAATGAGTTACCTACCTCCCCCTTCTATAGTGCCCCCCTATATAAGCTATAGGAAGAAGCTATGAAATCTAATGATATATACTCCCTCATATGAAGTGTAGTAGCCACTGGAGCACTATACTAGCCAGAGGCCCTCAAAGGTATATAGAAAGTCTCTATATTAGAATATACTCTTGATATAGTGGAATGCCTCCACTAGTGCAACTGAATTTAGGTACTAGTGTTAGAACCCCTCTATATAGGACTACTATAGGTAATCTATGACTCTATAGTGTTAATTCACCTAGGGAAAAGGATAATAGTCTCTAAGTTAGCTAAATAGTACTTCTAGCTATATTATATAGAAGATGCTATATACTTTTACTATAACTATGAGTTATATAGAAGTATAAATACTTAGTGATAGTTAAAGTAAGGACTACTAAAGGGACTACCTATACTAGATTAGATATAGTAGGATATTAGGCTTGATATCATAGGCCTATTAGCTATAGTAGAGTAGGATAGGCACTCTTACCAGTATATCATGACACTTATTGACCACCTCTCTAAGGGAGTAATCCTAATCCTATACCACTCTATAGATATCCTATACCTAGTAGGATAGTTCTTAGAATACTACTACCCTTGACATAGTCTCCCTATAATAATTATATTAGATAGATAGTTTACAGTTGTATTCTAGAGGCATCTATATACTATACTATAAGTAGAATACTACCTCTCTATAGCTTATTACCTATAGATGAATAGAGCTATAGAGAGAGTCAATAGTGAGATCAAGATGAAACTAACTAAGCTCCTCTATGAATATGAGAATTAGCTAAGCTACCTACTATTAGTGGAATTCACCCTTAATACAGCTACTAGCTCTATGACAAACACCTCTACATTTACTATATACTATAGTTATAATCTAGACCTAGTAGAACTCAATCCCTCTGCACTGAACTCCCTAGAATCCCTAGACCTGAAGAATGATAGCCCTATAGTATAGGCTACATAGGTGCTCTAGAGCCTCTAAGACATAGTAATATAGGCCTGAGCTACACTATCTGATGCCTAAGTCACTATAGAGGAGTAGAGCAACTAGAAGTGTCTCCTATACTAACACTTCAAGGCAGGGGATTAGGTCTAGGTCTCAAAGAGTTTATACACTCAATAATAAGAAGGACTAGGGTATAAACTATAGCCTAGATATACTAAGGCCTAAGTCAAGGAACTAGTAGGAATATACACCTACTAGCTTGATATATAAGGGGCCTATAGCTATAATGTATTCTATACTAACTGACTATATTATATCAGGTTAGACCTATTCCTATTATAAGATATATATCTAGTTGAACTAGATCTACTAATAGTAGATAGTATACTAGAATAGGAAGTAGAGAAGATCTTAGGACACTGCCCTACCAGCTATACTTGAGAGGAAAGCTACTACATCAAGTGATAAGGCTACTAGAAAGTAACTTAGGAGCTAGCATCTATACTAGAAGATATAGAAGTATTAGAAGTTTACTTATGTAAAGAAGGAAGGATCTGAATATCTGATTGATAAGAAGTTCACTACCCTCCCTCTCCTACCTATTAGGGAAAAGAAAAAGGGAGGAGGGGCTGATATTAGGGTCTATAACCTATAGAGGCTTTGCCTAGGGCTTTCTCCCTAGACATAATCCCCTAGAAGCAACCTATCTATTAAGACCTGTCTTAGATGTAATCACTAGAAACAACCTATCTATTAGAATATGTCTTAGATATAATCAATAGAAATAGCCTATGTATTAAGGCCTCTCTCAGACTGTCCCCTAGAATGGTCCCAGTGGTCTAGACCCTTAGCAAGAAGTAGTCCCTCATTCCATCAGTATAAAGTAGTGTAGAACCCTCTATCATCTGTAGTATTAGATAGTTCTTTCTCCTTCAATGATTGTTTCTGTTCTTATGCCAATACATCCATTAGTTTGATTCACTCCCTTACACTATGATAGGGAATTAGATGATATATCTTAGTCAGGTAGTTAATAACTATAAGGATGGCATTATAGCCATTGCTCTTAGGCAGGTAGGTGATGAAATCAATAGATATATTATATTATACCCTCTCTAGAATAGGCAGTGGATGGAGCAGGCCTTTCTAGCTATTATAGAAGGGTGTTGTATAGTAGTAGGTATAGTACTAGTAAACCTAGTAGGCAATATACCTTGCTATACCAGGCTAGTAGTATTCCTAGGACAGGAGGTTATAAGTTTTGGAATGACCTAGGTGACTAGAGATAGGGGAGTTATAGTATAGGTAGAGGAGCTCTACTTTCAGGTCATTACTATTAGGAACATATAAGTGGTCTTATATATATAGGTAGCCTTTATATTCTAAATACTCAGCTAGTGTAAGTATTAGCAGGTGGTTTATCTCTAGGTTCAGGATTACTACTAAAGTAGTATAGGGTATAGGGTCAGAATCATATATAGTGTAGAAGAGTTCTTATAGATTTATTAGTAGGGTGATCTAGTTCAGGTAGGTCTAGTAGCTAGTATTAGGTAGTAGGTTATAATTCTTTAGAATAGTTTAGCTCTAGTATAGAAGATAGTTATCACCCTCCTTAGGTAAGTCTTCTAACTAGTATATAAGTGAATCAGGCTTTATACTAAGCTTACCTAGGTAGTAAATAATGTAGAAGTTGAATTAGGATAGGAATTCAGACTATTAGGCCTGATAGTAGTTGAGTTGCTTTATAGATATAAAGTACTCTAGATTTCAGTAGTCAGTAATGACCTTTATAGGTGAAGGGGCACCTTCTAGTTCAGGACACTATTCCTTGAAATAGTAGATAATAGCTAGGAGTTCTTTATTATAGATTTCATAGTTATACTTAGCTACTGAATACTTCTTAGAGAAGAAGGCAATAGGGTAGAGAGTACTATTATTATTATATTAGGACATAATACTAGCTAATATATAATCAGATATATTAGTCTTGAGGATAATGTCCTTATCCTAATTGAAATAGGCTAGGACAGGGGTAGAGGAGAAGTAGTCTTTCAGAGTTTAGAATACTGATTCATAGGTAGAATCCTATAGAAAGGGGATATCTTTCTTCATCAAATATATTAAGGGAGTGACTAAGCTAGAGAAGTCATAGATGAAGTAGTAGTAGAAGTTACTAAAGCTATAGAAGGCTTAGGTATCTATTAGGGATTTCAGGGTAGGCTAATTATATATAGTTATAACTTTAGCTAGATCTATATAAATACTATCATAGCTGATAATTAAGCCTAGGAACTTAGTTTTAGTATAGTAGAACTTATACTTCAGGGCCTAAGTGTATAATCCAGTGGTATAGAGGTGTTTGAGGACTATATAAAGGTGTTTAGTATATTCTTTACAGGTATAACTATAAATCAGGATATTATCTAAATACACTATATAGAATAGGTCAAGATATTCTCTTAGGGAAGAGTTAATATATTATTAGAAGGAGGATAGGGCTCCTATCAGTCTAAATAGCATGACTAGACTCTTAAAGAGGCTAAAATATATATAGAAGGCAATCAAGTATTCTTCTCTAGTAGTTATATAGAGGTTATTAAAGGTAGAGATGATATTAATCTTAGAGAAGTAGTGTATTCTATGAAGATTGTTTAGGGTTTCCTTGACTAGGGGCAGTAGGTATTAGTCCTTGATAGTTATAGTGTTCAAGGTATGATAATTAATATAGAAACATAGTCCTCTATTAGCCTTCTTTATAAATAGAATAGGAGAGGTAATATGTGAGGAGCTAGGATAGATAAAACCTTTCTAGAGATTTTCATCAAGCTATTCATAGAGGGCTTTCAGTTCATCTCAGGACATGGAGTACAGAGGCCTAAAGGGTAGTTTCACACCTTCTATTAGGGGGATATAGTGATCTATAGGTTAGTGTAGTAGTAGTTTTTCCACCTTATAAGGGGAGAAAACATTAGTGAAATCTAATAATTCAGTAGGTAGGGAAAAGGGTTCAGGTTCCTAGGGACTTAGGGAGTCTAGGGGGTTAGGATAGTTCAGAATATAATTGATTTCTTCTAGTATTATTACAAATAGTCAATAGATAGACTAGTAGGAGTAGGCAATAGTACCTTCCTTTAAGATAGGGATAATATTCAGATTATAAAGGGCTAAGGGTTATAGGGGTAAGTTACTAGGTTGATCTTTATAGGGGATGTTATATAAGGCCTAAAGCTTCTCAGGCTTACTAGGGATATTATAATTATTATAGTAGTATTCACTATTAAAAATGATTGAGTGATTAGTGAAGTAGATAGTTAGATTATATTACTTTAGCTAAGGCATACCTAAGACTATAGGGTAATGAGTAAGCTAGGTAATAAAGAATAAAACATTCTTCTAATAGTAGTTATTTATATAGAGATAAGTATAGATATAATAGGTGTATTTTCTAGCTTCAGTTTCTCTTCTATTGAATACTTCTATTCTAAATAGAGAGTAGAGGGGGTAGGTTGGAATTCAGTACAGAGATACCTAAGTAGTATTAATGAAGGCTTTCCCTTTAGTACTATAGTCAGTGAGGGTATAAGTTAGGAAGGAGTGGTCTTAGAAAGATAGTTCTATAGGAAGGATTATAAGATCTAACTACTAGTTGTATTCCTCCTTAATTAGAAGACTATATATAGTAGTAGCTGAGATATAGATCATCTAATTCAGGATTACACTAGGAGGTTCCCCCTAGAGGTGACTTATTCTAGGTAGGCTCTATTTTTCAATCCCTCACTAGAGTAGCCTAAGTAGATAGATATAAAGGAGTTATATTAGTAGTAGGAAGATTAGGGGGGTAGAGGTAGAGGGGTTACCTTAGAGCTAGGTAGTATAGTAGAGCATAGCTGACAGGTATTAGGTCAGGGGCACTAGGCTACTAGATAGTTTCTTAAGCTATAGTAATAGTACTTACCTTTTTCTTAATAGTTAGTATAGTACTAGTAGGATAAGTCTATAGTGTTAGGGTCTGGAGTTAGTATTATTATTCCCCTTAGGGTTATATCCCTAGGTGCTAGGGCTTAGGGGGCAGGGGCATGAGTCTTAGGGGTAGGAGTATAGTTCTAGTTAGCTAAAGAATAGGCTAGGGTATTGAATGAGTTCATAAGCCTAAAGTAATTCATTTAGTTTTCAAGGGCCTAAAGGAAGTTAGTGAACTAGTGGTATTTATAGCTAAGGGGTTCATAGTGTAATAATATAGTATAGAGTTACTTAGAAATATTCTATTCAAGGAGGGTCAGTAGAGTTAGCTCACTTACTTCTCCTTTAAGAGCTAAGTATTGAAATTCTGAAAAGAAGTTCATAAACTCCTTATTACCTTGGCAGAGGTAGAATAGCTTAGTATAGGCATAGTTTATCTAGTCAGGGTCTCTATGAGTATAGTTAAGGACTTTTAGGACTACCTGATAGTTAGAGAGTCAGTAGTAGCCCTTCTAGATATATAGTAGGATAAGGGTATATACTAGTCTCTTTAGGCAGTTATTAATATAAGCTATATAGGCTTAGGCTATTAGGAAATAGTTATAGTTAGTGATTATCTTCTTATAGATCTAGGAAATGAACTAGTGAAGATCTTGATAGTTACTATTGAACTTATTAGGGTCAGGTAGTCATTCAGAGTAGTAGGACATAGAAGTAATCTCTATAGGTAGGGGGTCCTCCCTTGTTTCTATAGTAGGGTCCTATATAGGTAGTTCAGGGACAGAGGTGGCTTAGGGTGTCTTAGCTTAGACTATTTCAAGGGCCTTCTATTCACTCTAGTAGGCTTTAGAGATTTAGTCTTAGGCTTCCTACTATTATTCTTTTAGCTATTCTTTCAGAATATTAAGCTAGGCCTATATAGACAGGAGGACCTTCTAGTCAGCTTCATACACTATAGTCCAGTCCTATAGTTTAGTGGATTTAGTGATTAGGGTATTTCTTAGCTCAATGATTTAGGCATTGGCTTTCTCAGTATAGTTATAAATAGCTTAGAAGTATTTCAGCTAATTTTCAGGCTCTAAGGAAATATGAGTATAGAATGACTTGAAGTCATTAGGTATAAAGAGGGGGATCAGGTGGTTAGACATCTTATTAGTGTCTATAGGAAGAAGTAATGTAATATTATAGGCAGGTAGTAAACTCAAGGAATTTAATAGAATAGGTCAGTAGACAGATAGATAGAATAGGTAGATAGGGATAAGGATAGAGAGAATAGTATATTTATAATAACTAGTGCAGGGGAATAGAGGATAAGGACATTACTTAGGGAGCAATATTACAGGATAGAGGGATAGGATCTAACTAGACTATATAACTATAGAAGTTAACTAGCTAGGGCTACTTTATTGAGTTATATTATAGCATTATAATATAACAGTGAGTTATATCTAGTAATGAATCATATAATAACAGTGAGTTATATCTAGTACTGAATTATATAATAACAGTGAGTTATATCTTAGTAGTAGTTATACTTAGTATAAGCCTTTTAGTTAAGGGGTTATATAGGGTAGCCACTGGTATAATATAATAAGGTGGCACAGGCCTTTTGGTTGTAAGGCTACACAAGGCAGTTGTCAAATGGGAAGCACTGGTGTACCATGACATTAAGTATATTCTTCTAGTAGTAGATGCTACCACTAGATACACCTGGACTAGATGTCTTAGTAATAAGCAGTCTAGTACTATCCTTAAGGAAATACTAGCCCTAATCAAAATCCAGTTTAAGTCCCCTATTAAATCCCTTCAAATTGATAGGGGACTTGAATTCAGTCAAATCACAAAAGTCCTAGCTAGTTAAGGCACTATCATCAGGAAATCAGCCCCTTATGCCTATAGCTCTAATGGGCTAGTAGAAAGATAGATCCAAACTCTACAAACTAGAGCTAGAGGACTCCTTACAGATTTACCACTCCCCTAGACTTTCTGGCCCTATGCATTAGACACTGCTATTTAGATTACAAATAGAACATCTACAAAGGGAAATAACTGGAAAATGTCACAGGCAGGCAGTAAACTCAAGGAATTTGATGGAACAGGTCAGCAGACAGACAGACAGAACAGGTAGACAGGGATGAGGACAGAGAGAACAGTATATTTATGATAACCAGTGCAGGGGAACAGAGGATGAGGACATTGCTTAGGGAGCAATATTACAGGACAGAGGGATAGGATCTAACTAGACTATATAACTATAGAAGTTGACCAGCTAGGGCTACTTTAGTGAGTCATGTTATAGCATCATGATATAAAAGTGAGTTATATCTAGTAATGAATCATATAATAATAGTGAGTTATATCTAGTACTGAATTGTATAATAACAGTGAGTTATATCTTAGTAGTAGTCATGCTTAGCACAAGCCTTTTGGTTGAGGGGTTACATAGGGCAGCTACTGGTGTAATATAATAAGGTGGCATAGGCCTTTTGGTTATGAGGCTACACAAGGCAGTTGTCAAATAGGAAGCACTGGTATACTATGACAGTACCCCCCTCTTTATAGCAGAGCTCTGTCAATATAGGAGGAGCAACTAATAGGTTTCATCTAAGGGCTAGGCTTATCTAGATAATAGTGATAGTAGTTATTAACTAACTGCTTTACATTCTTCAAGTACTCAGCAGGTTTAGTCATTAGATCATTATAACTAGTCTAATAGACAATATATTTCAGGCAGGGGTGGTGTCTATAGCCCTAGTGTTCCTAGAAGGAATCTAGGACTTCTTTGATATCATACTCAGTTTGTCCAGCTACTTCAATGTGAGGTAGGGGTGGATAGACTTGTCCAGGGATTAGATCAGAGGTGTCAGTGTATTAGAGCTTAGACATATAAAAGATAGGATGTATCCTTATAGAGGAAGGCAATTCAAGTTTATAAGCATAAGGGCTTATGATCTTATAGATATAGAATAGTCCTAAGTTCTTCTAGTTAAGCTTCTTTTAGGGGCAGGTGGTTTGAATTGTCTAGGTGTCAAGCCAGATATTGTTATTAACTTAGAACTGGTAGGGTAGTTAGTAGTGCTGATTCACCTGCTCTTCATAGAAGTTTTAGGCCATTGCCATTTCAGAACAGGTCAGTTCTGTAATCTCTTCCATTCAAGCAGCAAAGGCAGTAGCATCTCAGGACTAGGTGGAATTAGGCAGGTCAGAGATTAGCTTAAATCCCATCTAGGGTTGAAATCTATAGTTCATAAAGAATAGGGAAATATTAGTGGTTTCAGAGTAGTGTGTATTACTAGAAAACTTAGCTAGTAGTAACTAATCTTCCCAATTGTCTTGTAGATATACTATATACACATGTAGATATTATTCTAAGACTAAATTCATTCTCTCAGTTTAACCATTAGTTTCAGGGTAGTGAGTAGAGGACAGGGTAGGTTTAATTTTCAAGGACTAAGACAAGCACCTCTAAAATTCAGTAATGAATTAAGGTCCTTAGTCTAAGACAATAGTCAATAGAAGGCTATACAACTTCTAGACATTCTTCAGGTATAGATAGGCAGTGTCTTCAGTGTTATAGTTACTATGATAGGGAATTAGATAATATATCTTAGTCAGGTGGTCAATAACTATAAGGATAGCATCATAGCTATTGCTCTTAGGTAGGTAGGTGATGAAATCAATAGATATATTACACCATGCCCTCTCTAGAATAGGCAGTGGATAGAGCAGGCCTTTCTAGCTATCACAGAAGGGTGTTGTGTAGTAGCAGGTATAGTACTAGTGAACCTAGCAGGTGACATACCTTACTATACCAGGCTAGTAGTATTCCTAGGACAGGAGGTCATAAGTTTTAGAATAACCTAGGTGACTAGAGACAGGGGAGTCATAGTATAGGCAGAGGAGCTCTACTTTCAGGTCATTACTATCAGGAACATATAAGCAGTCTTATACATATAGGTAGCCTTCATATTCTAAACACTTAGCTAAGGTAAGTATTAGTAGGCAGTTTGTCTCTAGGTTCAGGATTACTACTAAAGTAGCACAGGGTATAGGGTCAGAATCATATGTAGTATAGAAGAGTTCTTGTAGATTTGTCAGTAGGGTGATCTGGTTTAGGCAGGTCTAGTGGCTAGCATCAGGTGGCAGGTTATGATTCTTCAGAACAGTTTAGCTCTAGTATAGAAGATAGTCATCACCCTCCTTAGGTAAGTCTTCTGACTAGTGTATAAGTGAATTAGGCTTTGCACTAAGCTTACCTAGGTAGTAAACAATATAGAAGTTGAATCAGGATAGGAATTCAGACTATTAGGCCTAATAGCAGTTGAGTTACTTCATAGACATGAAGTACTCTAGATTTCAGTGGTTAGTGATGACCTTCACAGGTGAAGGGGCACCTTCCAGTTCAGAACACTATTCCTCAAAACAGTAGATGATGGCTAGGAGTTCTTTGTTATAGATTTCATAGTTATACTCAGCTGCTAAATACTTCTTAGAGAAGAAGGCAATAGGGCAGAGGGTACTATTGTCATTATATTAGGACATAACACTAGCTGACACATAATCAGATATATCAGTCTTGAGGATGATATCCTTATCCCAATTGAAATAGGCTAGGATAGGGGTGGAGGAGAAGTGGTCTTTTAGAGTTTAGAACACTGATTCATAGGTGGAATCCTATAGAAAGGGGATATCTTTCTTCATCAAATGTGTTAAGGGAGTGACTAAGCTAGAGAAGTCATAGATGAAGTAGTAGTAGAAGTTACTAAAGCTAAGGAAGGCTTAGGTATCTGTCAGGGATTTCAGGGTAGGCTAATTATATATAGTTATGACTTTAGCTAGGTCTATATAAATGCTATCACAGCTGATAATCAAGCCTAGGAATTTAGTTTCAGTGTAGTAGAACTTATACTTCAGGGCCTAGGCATATAATCCAGTGGTGTAGAGGCATTTGAGGACTATATAGAGGTGTTCAGTGTGTTCTTCATAGGTATGACTGTAAATCAGGATGTCATCTAAATACACTATGTAGAATAGGTTGAGATATTCTCTCAGGGAAGAGTTGATGTATTATTAGAAGGAGGACAGGGCTCCTATCAGTCTAAACAGCATGACTAGACTCTTAAAGAGGCTAAAACACATGTAGAAGGTAGTTAAGTATTCTTCTCCAGCAGTCATATAGAGGTTGTTGAAGGCAGAGATGATATCAATCTTAGAGAAGTAGTGTATTCTATGAAGATTATTCAGGGTTTCCTTAACTAGGGGTAGTAGGTATTAGTCCTTAATAGTTATAGTGTTCAAGGTGTAATAATCAACATAGAAATGCAGTCCTCCATCAGCCTTCTTTACAAATAGAATAGGAGAGGCAATATGTAAGGAGCTGGGATAGATAAAACCTTTCTAGAGATTTTCATTAAGCTATTCATAGAGGGCTTTCAGTTTGTCTCAGGACATAGAGTACAGAGGCCTAAAGGGCAGTTTTACACCTTCTATCAGGGGGATATAGTGATCTATAGGTCAGTGTAGTAGTAGTTTTTCTGCCTTATGAGGGGAGAAAACATCAGTGAAATCTAACAATTCAGTAGGTAGGGAAAAGGGTTCAGGTTCCTAGGGACTTAGGGAGTCCAGGGGGTTAGGATAGTTCAGGATACAATTGATTTCTTCTAGTGTCATTACAAACAGTCAATAGGCAGACTAGTAGGAGTAGGCAATAGCACCTTCCTTTAAGATAGGGACAATGTTCAGATTGTAAAGGGCTAAGGGTCATAGGTGTAAGTTACTGGGTTAATCTTTATAGGGGATATTATATAAGGCCTAAAGCTTCTCAGGCTTACTAGGGACATTGCAATTATTACAGTAGTATTCACTATCAAAAATAATTGAGTGATCAGTGAAGCAGACAGTCAGATCATATTGCTTCAGCTAAGGCATACCTAAGACTATGGGGTAATGAGCAAGCTAGGTGATAAAGAACAAAATGTTCTTCTGACAGTAGTCATTTATATAGAGATGAGTATAGATATAATAGGTGCATTTTCTAGCTTCAGTTTCTCTTCTATTGAATACTTATATTCTAAATGGAGAGCAGAGGGGGTGGGTTGGAATTCAGTGTAGAGATACCTAAGTGGCATTGATGAAGGCTTTCCCTTTAGGACTACAGTCAGTGAGGGCATAAGTTAGGAAGGAGTAGTCTTGGAAAGACAGTTCCATAGGAAGGATCATAAGATCTGACCACTAGTTATATTCCTCCTCTGTTGCTGGTGCTAGACGATGATGTCTCAAGGACTATACCTTAAAGCGATTTATTCTTAAAGAAACTGAGGAGAGAAGGGAAAGAAGAAAAGAACTAAAGACTAGAGTGTTCCTCCTTTTACATCCTGTGATGATTTGCTGAGGACATGTCTCCCTTTCATGTGATCCTTTCCTGTACCCTTGCTTGATCTCCTCATAGGCACCTAGCCTATAACATCACCCCCCTCCTTTCTTAGACCACTGTCCTCTTGTCATAGGAGGTCCATTGTTTTCTGAGATCAGACCCCATTTCACTTCCCAGTGGTCTAATGCTTGGGTATCTTTGATGTTGTCTAGGGGTACCCATGTTGGATCATCCCAACCCAACCATTTTACCAAGGCTTTTCAGTTATTTCCTTTGCCTCAGGCATGCACTATGTCCTCCACTGCCCATTCTTCCTCTCCATCTTCATTTACTATGCCTGGGGGTTCCTCTAGAGCTTGTTGCTGACTGGGAAGTGGGTCTTTTATAGCTTTTTCCATACAGTCTACATAGAACACATTGTGTATTCCTTTAGGGACATCTAGTTCCACTGTCAGAGGTGTTAGCATCCCTATGACTGTGAACTTTCAGTGTAGCCAGTCTAGCTTGCAGGATGTTCTTATCATCCAGAGGTTCCTCATAGTGAGCTAGACTTGATCACTAATTTGGTATAGCTCTACAGGATGTTGAGGTCAGTCTTCCAGGTGTTGTTGAGCTACTGCCAGGGCACTGGCTATCATATCATTTATGTCTGCCATACACTCTACTAATGCTTCTACATGTCTATATTTTGAACCTTCTGTACTGTGCTCTACTTTAGGGATAGCCACTTGGATTAGGTCCACATAGTACCCATGACTTGTAAAGAAGGGGCTGATGTTTACTCATAGTGCTGATAGTCAGTTATTGATGGCTAGTATAGCTGATAGGAGTAGCTTGTCCTAGTCTGACTATGCAAAGTTGATAAATACCTGTAAATAGGCCTGGATCTCCTGGTTCACCCTCTCTGTGCCTCCATTTGACTACAGATAGTAGGCAGTTGTCAGCTTCTATTCTATTCCTAGCAGTTTGCATAGATGTCTCTAGAAACCACTTGTGAATTGGGGCCCTCTATCTGAAATAATAGAATCAGGGAGACCATAGTGACTATAATGACATTCACTGAAATAAGTGACAACTGTTTCTGTCTAGATGTTTAGCAGGGCATATAGAGTCACACTTCCTATGAGCCTATTAGTGATAACTATGATATGTTCATTGCCTGTGTCATCACACTTTGGGAGGGGGCCCATAAAGTCTATTGAGACTTGTTTCCATTGTCAGTCTGGGATAGGGAGGGGTTAGAGGATGCCTTGTTTCTTCTGTCTCTAGACTTTTCCTTTTCCACAAGTGTTGCAATTATGTATAAACTGCCTGACATCTGAATTTAGACCTGGCCAATAAAATTGTTGATATAGGATCTCAATTGTGCTGTCCTGACCTGGGTGGCCTGTCATTCAGCTGTCATGAGCTTCCTGTAAAAGTCTGGTTCTCAAGGGTTCAGAGTTTGGTATCCATAGCCTGTCTCTATAGAACAGATAGCTATCTTTCTCACTGAAGTCCCCTAGTTGTCCCTATATGTCTTTGGGCATCTTGGTGGAGTCTTGATTTCAAAGGGTGTTCCAAATAGCATCTGTGTCCATGTCTTCTTTCACAGCCTTTTCCCACAAGTTCTGGAGGTCTGCTTTCTCAAATAGGTTGCTTAGGGTTTGAGTAGGCATTGTGTGGAGATAATTGACTTGAAGGGGTTTCCACAGCTGGAGTTCTCACCCTTCTCTTGGATCCTCTGGTTCATCCTGTTCTCTCCTGGAAAGTGCATCAGCAGCTTGATTGAGGTGTCCTAGGCAGTGTGTGACCTTAAATAGGGGTAGGGATTGTAAGAATTCAGACCATCTCACTTGTCTTTCATTGAGTAACTGTTTCTTAGTGAAATATTCCAAGTTCTTATGATCTATGACAAGGTTGAAGCCTACCAGGCCTCTGAGCATTGGATACCATTCTTTGAAACAGCCTATCACTCCTAGTAGTTCTTTGTCATGGATGGGGTAATTTCATTCAGTATCATTCATTTTTCTGGAGAAGAAGGCAACAGGTAGTCCATTCTATGAGAGGCATCCTCCAATGCCAAAGCCAGAAGCATTGCTCTCCACCACAGTTGCATCTGCCTCAAGGTCTAGGTCCCATCCTGCTAGCAAGCCTCCATAGCAGAAGCAGTCTTTTAGTGTCTAGAAGGCTTGTTCTTGGTATTCATCCCAGACAAAAGGTTTGCTTTTTCCTGTCAACTCTACTAAGGGGGCAGCCAGCTCTGTGAAGTTTTCAATGAAGGTCTAGTAAAAGTTTGCAAATCCTAAGAAGGATCAGACTCCTTTGACTGTCTTTGGGGCTTCCCAGGTGGAAATTGCTTCAACTTTTCTAGGGTCCATACTGATACCCTTTCCCACTTCAATGATGAACCCCAAGTACTTTGTTTTCTTAACCTTGAATTCACACTTGTCCACATCCAGTTAGAGCCTGGCTTTCTCCAGTTCTGCCAGCACCTTCAGGACATGTTCTTAGTGCTCCTGTTTTATCCCATTTGTATAGATCAAAATGTCATCCATATATGCTGAACAGAAGTTGTTGAGGTAATTCCTCAGTACCCAGTTGACATATTGTTGGAAGACTACTGATCCATTTGAAAGTCTGAAGGGCATCACTTTCTACTCATAGAGGCCATAGTATGTGTTGAACACTGTTTTCCACTCATCACCTTCTTTCACTCTGATCCAATGGAAAGCCATGCATATGTCTAGTTTAGTCAGCCATTGTGCCTTGGCTACTTGGTGGAGGGTTTCATGTATAAGGGGGAGAGGGTATCTATCCTTGATGGTGATTGTGTTCAAACCACAATAGTCCACACAAAACCACAGACCCCCTCCTGGTTTCTTGGTGAACACAACTGGTGCTGCAGCAGCTGATTGACTGGCTCATATATACCCTTTATCCAGGTGTTCCAACAAAGTTTTTCTCAGGACTAATAGTTCATCCCATGACATGCTGTAGAGGGGGCCCTAGGGAGCTCACTTTTCTTTGCCATTCTCATCTTTCTCTAGGCAGATTTCCAAGTCTATCCCTGGGTGGTAGGGGATTTCTTCATCTTGTTTGTCCTCAAAGACTCCTAAGTGTTCCTAGTATGTTTTTAGAACTTTCATCTTTAGGTCTGTCTTGCTCTTGACTTACAGGGCTTTCTCAATATCTGCAATGGTGGCTGTGAAAACAAGTGGTTCTTCACCTCTGCACACTCTACATTTGTCTCTCAGTATTTGGGCAGCCATGACAGCTCCCATAAGTGCCTTGGGTCATTGTGCTTTGTTATACCAAGAGATAGGGTGAACCTTATAGATTGCACCAGGGAGATGTAGTTCTATGATACTGCCATCTAGGGAGATTACAGCATTGTTCTGCTCTATCCATAGTGTTCCCAGAATTAGTTTTTCACTTTGGCCTGGCACCACATAGGCAAATGCTCTATGTGTTTTGGCACCACTGATGTCTAAGTCTAAACACACCACTGTGTCTAGGATTGATTCCTTATTTATACCTTTCAGGGCATAGGGTTTTATTTTCATACACTTTAGTTTCAGGAGGTCAATAGTATTTTCATTGATAGTGGTGAAGGAGTTACACCCATTGTCTATCAACACTGTGATAGTATGTTGGGAATTTGCAATCACACTGGTCTAGAAGGTCCAGCCAGTCATCTTTTTCTCAAACTACTTCTATTCCTATTCTAATGTCTTGTGTGACAGGCACTTTTCAGCCACACACATTAGTTTTCTATCATTTCATTGACATCATCTCCAGCCTCTACCAAATCTTCCACATCAGAGGCTTTCCACTGTGACTAGATCTGCATGGAGTTTACTTTGGCTCCAGTGTGTCTGGATGGGTTGATTGCAGGTAGCAGGGGGCATTGGGAGGTGCTACACCCTGGGTGGGTGTAATGCAAACACACTTTAGCAGTTCTTTGAGCTGTCATTTCTTCTGCTAACACCTATTTCACCTGCTTTCCCTTCAGCTCCTGGTCTGTTGGGAACTTCTTTCTGAACATGTCATGGGTGGGCTGAGTGTATACATTATAGGAATGTGTCCAGTCCATTGGTTCCCTACTGTAGGGGGTAGGAGGTGGGGGACAAGCATTCCTAGTGACTATTTTCAAGCCCCTGGGGTTCATTAAACACCACATTGCCAAATCACAATACTAGTCAAAGTTCAGGTCATCAGTTCCCATCAGTGACATGAGGGTGCACAGGTCTAGGTTCATGATGCTTGCCAGCTAGGAAATCTTTGCATCATCATGCCAGGCTAGACCTCTAGCTTGTGAGAGGTGACCTTTGAACACAGGGAAGAATTCTCAGAACAGGGTGTTGCCTTAGGGAGTTCACAACAGGATCAGGTGATGGTCTCATGCAGATAGGTCCTTGTAGGTCTTGTCTAGATGCTTAAACAATTCTCCCACCTCTGGGTTTGGTTTACCCTGGAGCCTTGTGGCAAACTCACAGCAGCTGGCCTTGGCTATGCCTTGCAGACAGGAGACAATGTAAATAAGTTGAGCTAAGGGAGGCCCTATAGCTTCCCCATCTATGAGGATCTTATTCAATGCATCCAGGCACTAGTCTAGATATTTTTTTCAGTCTCCTTCAAATGTATGTAGTAGGGGTAGGACTTGTCATAGTCATTGTTGCATGTAGATAATCTAGGGGGGCTGGGAGGCTAGGGGGTTTTCAGAGGTTTGGGCTTAGGGGGCTTATGAGGTCAGGGCACCTATTGGTAAAGGTGTAGCAGTCACTACAGTAGGTAGTCTGTTAAGTTGGGACTGACTTGAGTAAAAGGTAGATTCTTAGGAGCCATCATGGCATAGGTCCATGTTATTACTGTTATTGTCCATGGTGTAAGGGGGGCATGAAGAGGGGTCAAATGTCAAAAAGTATAATCATTATAAGGCTATATAGTGAGAAAGAGTTTCTTTAAGAATTGTTGCTAGTGCTAGATGATGATGTCTCAAGGACTATACCTTAAAGTGATTTATTCTTAAAGAAACTGAGGAGAGAAGGGAAAGAAGAAAAGAACTAAAGACTAGAGTGTTCCTCCTTTTACATCCTGTGATGATTTGCTGAGGACACGTCTCCCTTTCACATGATCCTTTCCTGTACCCTTGCTTGATCTCCTCATAGGTGCCCAGCCTATAACATCCTCAATTAGAAGACTATATATAGTAGTAGCTGAGATATAGATCATCTGGTTCAGGATTACACTAGGAGGTTCCCCCTAGGGGTGACTTATTCTAGGCAGGCTCTATTTTTTGATCCCTCACTAGAGTAGCCTGAGTAGATAGATACAAAGGAGTCATGTCAGTAGTGGGAAGATCAGGGGGGCAGAGGCAGAGGGGTTACCTTAGAGCTAGGTAGTGTAGTAGAGTATAGCTGACAGGTGTCAGGTCAGGGGCACTAGGCTACCAGGTGGTTTCTTAAGCTATAGTGATAGTACTCACCTTTTTCTCAGCAGTTAGTATAGTGCTAGTAGGACAAGTCCATAGTGTCAGGGTCTAGAGTTAGTGTTGTTATTCCCCTTGGGGTTGTGTTCCTAGGCACTAGGGCTTAGGGGGCAGGGGCACAAGTCTTAGGGGCAGGAGTACAGTTCTAGTTGGCTGAAGAATAGTATTACAGGGTAGAGATGCAGATGATGAGGAGCTAGGCTAAATGAGGAAGGCGGTCAAAGATGGCATGAAACCTGGGAGGACATGTAAAGGACACATGGCCAGCAGGCATTTTAGATAGTTTCTTCCTTTCCTCCTCATCTGACAATAAAGTCATCAATCAGCAAACTTAATAGCAACTATAAGTCCCATAACAAATTGTCAGATCTTCAAACAAAAAATTCAGTGAAAAAACACCATTTTCTTTACACCTTCAGATTTGTTAAGCCTTCAGATGAGAGAATTCAGAACCATGACATGGAAATCAGAAACACCATTCAGAAAATCAGCAGACCTTTGACAGCAGAAGCAGATGCCACAGTTTAGACCCCACAGCAGTCAATCATCGTCATCAGAATACCACGAACCAGAAACACCAGACAAAATGGACATCGACCAGCACCAAGAGAGTCCTAACGCCCTCTGGCCACAATCCCTACAATTCCCTTCATTCGATGGGAACAAAGGGAAATATCGCATTTGGAAGCAGCGCATGTTGGCCGCTTTGAACCTACAACGTTGCACGAAGCTGGAGGACATGATCCCGGCCCTACAGATAGCCTTGGTGGAGGAGGCTAATGAAGGAGTGGGTCGGGATCTGGAGAAACTAGAGAAGAAACAAGAAGCCACACGACTATTTTCAACAAACCTGCTGAAATCCAGCGGGGCGACCCAATGGATATTGACATTAATACCAGCCAGGCAAGAAATAGGCCAACCCAAGGACCAGGACCAGGCCTGCCGACAGATGATGCCTACCGAGGCAAAGTCTCGAAGTGGGTCTCGAAAGAAGAACTCCAGGCCCGGAAGGATGCAGGTGTGTGCTTGCATTGTGCTCACAAAGGCTGCTTGGTGCAAGTGTGCCTGATGAAACCAGCTTGGAACCCAAACAGACCAGCTATGAGAGTCAACAATCTGGAAGCATGGGTGGACCCCCTGCTGGAAGACATTTGTGAGAAGGAGGGAAAAGCCTGAGCCCTGCATGAAGTCATGTGCAGGTGCAGAACCAGGAAGGGATAGAAGAGAGAGAGAGTTGGTTGCTTGCTGATCTGTGGGAAAGTGTGTGGAGAAACAGGATGGACTGTGAGCTCCTGCTAGTAGATGTCTTAGTAAATGAAAAAACAATGACAACAGGACTCATTGACCCAGGCTCTTCAGCATATAACACAGTGTCAGAATCTTTTGCAAAGCAAGCCAACCTCTGGAGAATCCCAATTGAGACGCAAATGGTGAGAGGAATTTTGGGTGCACACAGCACCATTACAGAAGTGGCCCACATGTCTATTGACATAGAAGGACATCAAGAGCAGGAGGTTTTTGCCTACATTGTGCCAGGAAATGAACATGATGTGATACTAGGGCTTCCCTAGATAAAACAACAAGAAGTAAACTACATACCAAAGACCAATCAACTCTTCATTGGGTCAAGTGGAGTGGTTGTAGAGCAGATAGGAGTGAGGCAGGAGAGAGTGAGGCAGAAGAGCATGATGGGTACAGTGACCCAAGTGAGTGCAGCAGTTTACAGTGCCATGGTGAAGCAGGCAAAGAAGAACAGCAGGGAGTCATTGATTTTTGTTGCCAGCCTGGAAGACATCAATAAGGCTCTACAGAAGAAGAAGGATCCAACCCCCAATGAGGTCAAAACAGCACTGCCAAAGCAATATGCAGACCTCTGGGAAGCTTTTGCACATGCAGGGGAGAAACTGCCACCACACAAACCAGGACTGGATGTGAAGCTGGAAATCGAACCAGGCAAAGAAGCACCATGGGGTCCACTATACCAGATGTCAAGAGATGAGCTCCTGGTATTGAGAAAAACACTGACTGAACTGGTGGAAAAAGGGTTCATTAGGACAAGCAGCTCACCAGCAGGGGCACCAGTTCTATTTGCCAGAAAGCCAGGGGGTGGACTCCAGTTTTGCATGGACTACCAAGCTCTCAATGCTGTTCTCAAGAGAGACCAATACCCCATTCCATTGATCCAGGAAACACTGCAGGTGATAGCAGGTGTGAAATAGCTCACGAAGTTGGATGTTCGAGCAGCTTTCCACTGTATCTGTATTGAAGAAGGGAGTGAATAGAAGACAGCATTCAGAACAAGGTATGGATCGTATGAATGGATGGTTATGCCATTTGGATTAGTGAATGGACCATTGATTTTCCAGAGATACATCAACCATGTCCTATGGGAGTTCCTAGACGACTTCGCCTCAGCCTACATTGACGACATCATCATATACTCCAAAGGTACAAGGACAGACCACCAAGCGAAAGTGAGGAAAGTCCTTCAAAAACTTAAAGAAGCAGAATTGAGGCTGGACCTTGACAAATGCGAATTTGAAGTGAAAAGAGTTAAGTACTTAGGAATGATAGTCACAGCAGGAGAAGGAGTTTCGATGGACCCAGAGAAGACAGAAGCCATTCGGGAGTGGAAACCCCCCACCACAGTGAAAGGAGTACAAGGTTTCCTGGGGTTCGTGAACTACTACCAGGATTTCATCAGAGACTTTTCAACACTGGCAGCTCCCTTGGTGAAACTCATGAAGAAGGACAAGCCTTTTGTGTAGAGCTCAGAAGTGGAGGAGTCATTCCAGACTCTGAAAGCTGTATTCCAGGATGACAAGATGCTAGGCAATTGGGACTCAGAGGAACAAACATGGCTGGAGACAGATGCCTCAGGGGTGGGGATAGGCACAGTCCTGTCTCAGGGCCCAGAGAGCAGAAAGTGGCTGATTGCCTTCTTCTCCTGGAAGATGAATGCAGCAGAGCAGAATTATGGCATCCATGATAAGGAGCTCTTAGCAGTCATTGAAGCCACGTGTAAGTGGAGGGGAGAAGTGAGGAGCCTCAAGGAATTC
>JAYJND010000035.1:0-58977 GCA_038382165.1 Ceratocystis alfenasii | reverse complement strand
CGAGAAGAAAAAAAAAAAAAAAAAAAAAAAAAAAAAAAAAAGGAAATCCCCAGATATACCCTAAGCCCAGAAGTAGTGGGGCTAACCCCCAACTTCCCCACAAACATTCATTCCTCTGAAAAACCTGCTACACTTCCTGAAGTCATGAAAATCATAAGAGCAAGACAGCAGTGTCCAGTGCAGCCTGGGAAAACCCCCCCAAAGATGAGAAAAAACCAGACTGTGTGAGCATCCAAGGGCTCATGATATATCCTTCCACTTTTCTGGTGGCCACTGCCTTGCACATGTGGATGAGGCACAAGACAGCCCCCTTTCTAGTGACATGCCACAGTCACTAGTCTATCCAAGGACAGAGGAGTGCAAGAAAGAAAACAAAACAAAAGAAAAAGGTGTGGACTGTGTGAACTCTCAAAATTTAGTCCTGAGTGTGAAGGTGAACTCCTTGAGTTGGAGTGGTGTTGTGGTGATGAGGAGTTGGTGATTGCAAAAGTTGTTGTGAAAAAGGGGGTGAGTCAACAACAAGGTTATCCTCAAAGTTAGGTAAGTGTGGCCTCAAGGCTCCACAGCTCATTGTCAAGATCCATGACAGAGTCAAAGAAGAAGAAAAGAATGAAAGACACTTATCAGTGTCATAGATGTTGTCCTCCAGCAGCCCAGAAGAAGGGGAGGCACCAGACCTCAAAGGTACCCCCCCGAGGGTTGTAAGAGGGAGAGTTGGTTGGTAGGACTTGACATCCCTATTCTACTATACTACTTATATGTAATCTGCATTCCAGGTTTCTAACAACATCTCAAACCAAGTCTAATGGCTCAATGGCTAAACTCTATCTGTTTTTTTCCTAAAGGACACTGGTTCAAATCAGCTACTGGCTATTATTAGAGTTAGCTGATAGATGTGTTATATCTGGCAGAGGCTCAAGGAGATTAAGGGAGAAAAGGGATAAAAGGATCAGAAAATAGAGGCACAAGTAAGAGAGAGAGGGAGGAGGAATAGGCTGTTAAACTTGTTTTATTAGATATCTTGTTGAACAGATATTTGGTGGAAGTGCCAACTATTTATGCATTTCCATCAAGTCTATCATTAGTCTGTAGTTATAACAAAGTTTCTGAGGTCAGTGATGGTGTCATCTAATTTCCCTCTGAGTTATTTAATTTCCCTGAGATTCTTGCTGAGTCTAGTTAATTTCCCCAAGAGTCTTGCCAAGTAGGAATAGGAAATGTAGGTCAGAAATGGTTTTCTGAGGGAAAAAGAAATATAGCCAGTAGCTGATTTGAACCAGTGTCCTTTAGGAAAAAACAGATAGAGTTTAGCCATTGAGCCATTAGACTTGGTTTGAGATGTTGTTTTGTGTGTGTGTGTGTGTGTATGTGTGTGTTTATATTTATGCTCTTCCTAATCTATTTCTAACTGGATTTCAACTCTCCCTCTTACAACCCTTGGGGGGGTACCTTTGAGGTCTGGCACCTCCCCTTCTTCTAGGCTACTAGAGGACAATGCCTATGACACTAATAAGTGTCTTTCATTCTTTTCTTTTTCTTTGACTCTATTATGGATTCTGATAATGAGCTATAGAGCCTTGAGGCTACTCTTGCCTAACTTTGAGGAACAACCTCATTATTGACTTACCCCCTTTTTCACAATAGCTTTCATGATTACCAACTCCTCATTGCCACAACACCACTCTAACTCAAGGAGTTCACCTTCATACTCAGGACTGAGTTTTTGAGAGTTCACATAGTCTACACCTTTTTCTTAAGTTTTGTTTTTTTCTCATACTCCTCTATCCTTAGACAGACTAGTGACTGTGGCAGGTCACTAGAAAGGGGGCTGCCTTAGGTCACATCCACACTACATGAGGTAGTGGCCACTAGGGCAGTGGAAGGATAGACTATGAGCCCTTGGATGCTCACATAGTATAGTTGACTTTCTCATCACTTGATAGGATTCCTAGACTACACTAGAATCTATTGTCTTATCTCTATGATTTTCATGGTTTTAGGATATATAGTAGATTTTTCAGAGGATCAAATGTTTGTAGGGAAGTTGGGAGTCAATTCTACTTCTGGGATTAGGGTTTGTCTGGGGTTTTTATCAGTGGGGAAAGGGGGATGATGTGGAAAATAGGAAAACCAAAGGTGTTGCAGCAGCTATGCATAGAAGGACAAAACCACTGTACTCCACTGGGGCCTATCCCTTGTGCTGACAGCCAGGGGCCTTTTAGACTAGTTTGTACATGGGGCCTCCACCTACCAAAAATATCAGGTAACCAATCCTAGAACCTGACAGGTACACCCTTGGGCCACACTATACAGAGACCCTCCTGGCCATATTGCTGGACCCTAAAAAGTCTTAGGAGATGGTTGAAGTCTATGTGCTCCTGTCACTGCAGACTGCCCAGGAGGTGCTCCCATCTGGAATGCCATTGTATTACAGTGAAATACCTGTAGGTAGACATTAAATAGTATAATCAACAATCAACAATCAATTCTGACTGGATTTTCAAGCCTGGACTCAACTCTCCCTCTTATAACCCTCAGGGGGGTACCTTTGAGGTCTAGTGCCTCCCCTTCTTCTAGGCTACTAGAGGATAATGTCTATAACACTAATAAGTGTCTGTTATTCTTTTCTTCTTCTTTGACTCTATTATAGATCTTGATAATGAGCTATAGAGCCTTAAGGCTACACTTACCTAACTTTAAGGATAACCTTATTATCAACTCACCCCCTTTTTATAATAGCTTTCATAATTACTAACTCCTTATTACTATAATACCACTCTAACTCAAGGAGTATACCTTCATGCTCAGGACTGAATTTTAAGAGTTCATATAGTTCACACCTTTTTCTTTTATTTTGTTTTCTTATACTCCTCTATCCTTAGATAGACTAGTGACTATAGCATATTACTAGAAAGGGGGCTGTCTTATACCTTATCTATATATATAAGGCAATAGCTATTAGAAAAGTAGAAGGATATATCACAAGCCCTCAGATACTCACATAGTCTAGTTTTTTCTTATCTTTAGGGGGGTTTTCCTAGGCTATACTAGACACTATTATCTTACTCTTATGATTTTCATGACTTTAGGAAGTATAGCAGGTTTTTCAGAGGAATGAATGTTTATAGGGAAGTTAGGGGTTAGCCCCACTACTTCTAGGCTTAGGGTATATCTAGGGATTTCCTTTTTTTTTTTTTTTTTTTTCTTTTTATTTCTGATAACTATAGATAGAAGATAAGTAATAAGCTTGCTTAGGAGCATATGAGCTTCTCTCACCCAAAACCTGTGGTCAGCCCTGTAGAGGGTTCATTCTGTCTAGTAACTAATCCAGCATTATTTGATCTTAGTGATTCCAGTAGATGTTAAATATATTCAAACCAAATCAAATTCAAGCCTGGACAGACCCCCAAGTCAACCTCTGGGTCTGGAAGGACCCCCATTCAACCTAAGGGGCCCTGCTTTTTCTGTCTCTATTTTTGATTAGGTCAGGTGCTTTGTCATCTACTGGGGTCTGATCACCAGATGGCATTGTAGAGCCCTTTTGGATGACTGCATCCCTGCAGCAAGTAGTGTAAAGAAAACCAAGGTAATGAGCCTGAAATAGAAAAAAACAAAAGAAATGCAAAAGAAATGCAGTAGAAGATACAGAAGAAACCAGAAACAGCTGAAGAAGCAGTGGAAAAGCAGATGTAAAGCAGAGGAAGAAAGCAGATGAAGCAAAAAACCATACATGATTGTAGGGGCAGAGAGAAACATGATTGTGTGAGTGAGCAGAGGGGGGAAAACAATAAAGGAAGATGTGAGCCAGGGGTTGAGCCTGTCACTGGAAGGGGTGTCAAGGGCTAGAGTTCCAACAAAGATTATTCCATGGGGGGTGTATTGAGATGTTGTTAGAAACCTGGAATGCAGATTACATATAAGTAGTATAGTAGAATAGGGATGTCAAGTCCTAGACTACTAACAATTGTCATAGACAGGTTGAGAAAAAGGGCTTGAGTCTTGGATAACTCCTTCCATCTGGTCTAGTTCATTGTCTTGAAAGGATTGCTATTGAATAGGCTGAGATGGGATATCTGTTATAGGAATATCTTCTGTGATTTCCTGTACACCCCTTGGAGGTGAGTGGGATAAGGGAACTGTAGTATCTAGGGGAATAGTGGTTTATAAGTCTTCAAATCTCCCTGCAATAGACTCATCAAACTATACACTTCTAGTTATATTGATCTTTTTGAGGTCAGGGAGATAGATCCTATACATAGAGTTACCAGCATAAGATAGGAAGAGGCCCTTATGAGCTCTAGGAGTAAACTTAGCACCCCTTCCATAGGTATGCCTATCACTGTAGTAAGTCCTTAATCTTTCCTCAGGTGGCATAAATACATAAGTAGTAGCACTAAAAACCACTAAGTTTCCTAGGTATGGTTTCTACTGATAGACTGCTTCAAAGGGAGTTTTCCAGTTATTTCCCTTTGTAGATGTTCTGTTTGTAATATACATAGTAGTGTCTAATGTTAGGGTCTGCAACCCATAGAGGCTTTGCCTAGGGCCTTCTCCCTAGATGCAATCCCCTGGAAGCAGCCTATCTGTTAAGACCTGTCTTAGACACAATTATTAGAGGTATCTGATAAATGTGTTATATCTAGCAGAGGCTCAAGGAGATTAAGAAGAAAAGGATCAGAAAATAGAGGCACAAGTGAAAGAGAGAGAGAGAGGGAGGAAGGAATAGGCTGTTAAACTTGTTCTATTAGATATCTTGCTGGAAGGATATATGGCAGAAGTGCCAACTATTTATGCATTTTCATCAAGTCTGTCTTTAGTCTGTAGTTATAACAAGGTTTCCAAGGTCAGTGATGGCGTGATCTTAATTTCCCTGAGAGTCTTGCCAAGTCTAGTTAATTTCCCAAGTGTCTTGCCAAGTAGGAATAGGAAATGTGGGTCAGAAATGGTTTCCTAAGGGAAAAAGAAAATATATATATAGCCAGTAGCTGATTTGAACCAGTGTCCTTTAGGAAAAACAGATAGAGTTTAGCCATTGAGCCATTTGACTTGGTTTGAGATGTTGTTAGAAACCTGGAATGCAGATTATATATAAGTAGTATAGTAGAATAGGGATGTCAAGTCCTAGACTACTAATACACCCCTTTGAATTCTGTATTCTTAGGAATCTACTAAGCCTAAGAGATAGATAAACCTTGAAAAGGTCTCCCCTTCTAGGGCTTTTGTTAGTCTATCAGCAGCTATGTCTTTGCTTGGGATATGTGTAGGCTGAAGGATCCCTTGCTGAGTGGCTTCTCTAGTCTAGTGGAAGGTGATGTCAAGGTATCTGGATTGTTGATTTACTGCTTCAGTGCTAACTCTTGTAATAGCATTAGCACTATCATAGAATAAGGGAACTGGCTGAGGGACTAGATGACTTAGTTCTTCAAGTAGTTTTAGAAGGTACTTAGCTTCTTTAGTAGTGCTAGCAGCTACTATATACTCTGCATCTACTGTTGATCCTGTCAGGATAGTCTGTTTAAAGGACTTCTAAGCAATAGGCCCCCTAGCTAACTTAAAGAGATATCCTGATATTGACTTTCTATCAAGTAGATCATTAGCATAGGAGGCATTAGTGAATGCCTGAAAGTCTCCTTTAGTATAGAGTAGACCTCTAGTTTTAGTTCCTTTGAGGTATCTGAGGATATGCTTAGCTGCCTGGAGGTGTTCTTGGGATAGGCTTGCTATAGATCTAGCTAAGAAAGATATAGTAAATGTGATATCTAGTTGAGTCATTGTAGATAGCTACTGGAAACTCCCTATCAGCTGCTGGTAAAGCTTTTGGTCATCTGCTGATAAGGGGGAATTACTACTCTGAAATAGGAGGTGAAAGTCTTTCCTATTGATAGGAGTTTTCCTAGTAGAGCACTCTTCTATAGAAAACCTCTAAAGTAGCTTATTAACATAGGCTGTCTGCTTGATAGAGATAGAGCCTGATCCTTTATCACTAGAGATTTCTATCCCTAGGTACTAGCTAATTTCAGTGAGGCCTTTCATTGGGAATTTAGTGTGAAGGATATTGTAGATTTGCTATATCTGAGATTCCTATGGGCTGAAGAAAAGGATGTCATCCATATAGAGAGCTATGAGTAAATTTCCCTTCTTAAAGATACAAGGATCACCAGTGAGGGAAGTGAATCCATAAGAGGTGATTTCTACCTCAAATTTCTCATACCATCTCTTAGGGGCATGCCTTAGGCTATAAAGAGCCTTTCTCAGTTGACAGGCTTGGCCTAGCTCTTAGGCAGTGAGACTATCAGGGAGCCTGACAAATACTCTCTCATCTTTATGAATATCACTATGTAGGAAAGCTGTTTCTACATCAGCTTGTCTCACTATCTAGTTATTAAGTGCTGATAAAGTGAATAAGGCTCTTAGACTAATAGCTGAAGCTATAGTAGTAAAGGTATTAAACTCAGTGGGATGTTGATAGTTCCTATAGACTACCCATCTTGCTTTATATCTAAGGATAGAGCTATTAGATTTCCTCTTTGTTGTAAAGACCTATTTAGAGGGGAGGACCTGGTCAGACTTTAGAGGTTCTTCCATCTCAAAGGTTTTCATCTTTGTATGAGATTTCATCTCCTCTTTCATAGCCTCTTGCCACTGAAGAGCACAGGGACTTGCTTTTGCTTACCTATATGTCTTAGGATCATCAGAGACAATACTAGTAGTGAGCCTAAAGTATAGGTGTCTCATTAAAGCTGTAGTCTGGTTATTCAGGTCCTCAGGTTGAGTGTCTAATGCTGGAATGAGGGCTTGTGAGTCTCCTTCAAGGGGATCAGGAGATGATAGCTGAGTAGGCATTACTAGGATAATGGCTTGTGAATCTCCTTCAAGGGGGTCAGGAGATGATGGTAGGTATTCAAGATAGTTCTTCCTTATTTCAGGAAGGAGTTAGTGAGAGTTTTGTCTAAGGGTAAGGATAGGATCAGGAGAAGAATGCCTAGAGACTTGAGATATTGTCTTGTCTAGGACTTGGAGTTGTCTCATTGGGCTTTGATTTTATCTTTGAGATTGTCTTTGTTTTAGGCAATTTAGTGGTCCAGGGGTTGGTATATTGATTTGTAGAAGAGTAAGCTCCTGAGAGCTAGAAGGAGCATCTGTCTGATTATTGTCATAGATAGTCTAGGGAAAGGAGGAAACATCTGTCTAGTTATTGTCATAGACAGGCTGGTGAGAGGATAGAACATCTGTCTGATTATTATTATAGACAGGTTGTGAAAAGGGGTTTGAGTCTTGGATAACTCCTTCTATCTAGTCTAGTTCATTGTCTTGAATAGACTGAGATAGGATATCTGTCATAGGAATATCTTCTGTGATTTCCTATACACCCCTTGGAGGTGAGTAGGATAAGAGAACTATAGTATCTAGGGGAATAGTGGTCTATAAGTCTTCAAATCTCCCTGTAATAGACTCATCAAACTATACACTTCTAGTTATAATAATCTTTTTAAGGTCAGGGGGATAGATCCTATACATAGAGGTACTAGTATAAGATAGGAAGAGGCCCTTATGAGCTCTAGGAGTAAACTTAGCACCCCTTCTATAGGTATGCCTATCACTGTAGTAGGTCCTTGATCTTTCCTTAGGTGGTATAAATACATAAGCAGTAGCACTAAAAACCACTAAGTTTCCTAGGTATAGTTTCTGCTGATAGACTGCTTCAAAGGGAGTTTTCCAGTTATTTCCCTTTGTAGATGTTCTGTTTGTAATATAAACAGCAGTGTCTAATGTATAGGTCCAGAAAGTCTAGGGGAGTGGTGAATCTATAAGGAGTCCTCTAGCTCTAGTTTGTAGAGTTTGGATCTATCTTTCTACTAGCCCATTAGAGCTATAGGCATAAGGGGCTGATTTCCTAATGATAGTGCCTTGACTAGCTAGGACTTTTGTGATTTGACTAAATTCAAGTCCCCTATCAATTTGAAGGGATTTAATAGGGGACTCAAACTGGATTTTGATTAGGGCTAGCATTTCCTTAAGGATAGTACTAGACTACTTATTACTAAGGCATCTAGTCTAGGTGTATCTAGTAGTAGCATCTACTACTAGAAGAATATACTTAAGACCACCTAGGGCTTCAGGATAAATAGGCCCCATTAGATCAGCATGTAGCCTATTACCAAGCTTCTTAGGTTTCTCATCCTCAGGAATAGATGGATAGGGAGAAGCTTAAGCCTTATACTTAAGGTAGATTTCATAGGCTTATAGTGAGTAGTAGTCTTGTGTTATCTTCATCCCTATAGTGGCTTAGCTAGTTTTCTTGATATAGTCTAGAGAGGCATGACCAAGTCTCCTATGCCAGAGGGAAGTAGATGCTGAAGAGATAGTGGCTGAGGCTACTGGTATAGTTGAAGAAGATGCTAGGGGAGTAGCTGCTATAGGAGCTGAAAAAGAGGGTATTGAATTAGTTGAAGGACCTAGTAGAGATAGTGTCATTCCATCAAGTAGATAGACTCCTGATTCCTGCTTAAGATAGGCTAAGATAGTGCCCTGAGGATTAAGAATTTTATAATAGAGGAAGTCCATAGGGCATCCCTTATCATAAATCTTTGATACTACTATGAGATTATGTGATAGGTCTAGAACATAGGCTACTTCAGTGAAGGTAAGCACCTCTTCAGTAGTGGTTCTAATCTATATAGTACTATAGCCCTCTATATCAAGAATACCTCCTGACCCCTGGACCTGTGTTCCTCTACAGGGCTGGAAATCAGCTAGGTACTATTTATTAGGAGTCATATGAAATGAGGCTCCTGAATCAATAAACTATGCCTTTGTGAGATCAGGCAATTGCTAGGCTGAGAGAGAGGTCAAGGTAGTGAACTTTCCTAGACCTATAGTAGAGAAACTCTAACCAATAGAGCTAGGTAGTGAGGAATTAGGGGTAGAGGAGTTCTGAGGCTGAGTTTGTTATCTACATTCAGCATTAGAATGTATAGTAGAATGATGTAAAGAGCACTACCTCTTAGGAGATTGCTTAGTTTCAGTTTTTATAGGCTATTGACTAGTAGTTCCTTGAGTCTGTTTAGAAGTATTGATAAAAGTAAGAGTATTAAGGTCTGATTTCCTTATGATTGAGTTCTCTAGTTGGTAGATCAGGTTAGTCATAGAGGGCTATTTCTTAGTCTTGAGTGTATAGAGACTAGATCTAATTGTTGAATACTACTTAGGATAGTGTTTGCTAACTTTACTAATTGTAGAGGCTACTTTAAACTACTCAGTAAGAGTGAAACCATAGTCATTAAGGCTATTAAAAGCTACTTTAGCCTTACTAGTATATTCAGCTAGGTAGAACTAATCAAATGACTAGTCAAGATCTTATAGGTGCTAGAAGGCTAAGATCTTATCATAGAAACTTGAGGTAGTGAAATGAGTTTCTAGAGTAGTCAATATGCTATAGGCTGTCTCCTTAGCCTAAGTTGTCTCTGAGCTATAGAGCCTTTCAAAGAGAATAGGATCTGTGAACTGCTATATATTGATTTTAGCTAGTTCATCCTGCTCCAGTTGCTAGGCTGTTTTGGCTTTAGCATCCTTAGTAGGGGGGCAAAGTGCTGAAATATAGCCAGCATTAGCAGTATAGCAGAGGAGGTGATTTTTCTAGATTCTGAAGTTTAAGGCATCCTTGTCTTTATCCTATAGCATAGGAATTGTGATGTTAAGGCCTTGGACTGAGGTGAGGAAGGACATCTTGATAAGAAGTAAGAGTTTTGATTTTAAGGAAAAACTAAGGAATTATGCTGAAGTTATGATAAGGGATGAAAAGGATTTTGAAGAAAACAGTGTAGGTTTAGTGCAATTCCAGGCTCATAACCTATTAGAGGTATCTGATAAATGTGTTATATCTAGCAGAGGCTCAAGGAGATTAAGAAGAAAAGGATCAGAAAATAGAGGCACAAGTGAAAGAGAGAGAGAGAGGGAGGAAGGAATAGGCTGTTAAACTTGTTCTATTAGATATCTTGCTAGAAGGATATATAGCAGAAGTGCCAACTATTTATGCATTTTCATCAAGTCTGTCTTTAGTCTGTAGTTATAACAAGGTTTCCAAGGTCAGTAATGGTGTGATCTTAATTTCCCTGAGAGTCTTGCCAAGTCTAGTTAATTTCCCAAGTGTCTTGCCAAGTAGGAATAGGAAATGTGGGTCAGAAATGGTTTCCTGAGGGAAAAAGAAAATATATATATAGCTAGTAGCTGATTTGAACCAGTGTCCTTTAGGAAAAACAAATAGAGTTTAGCCATTGAGCCATTTGACTTGGTTTGAGATGTTGTTAGAAACCTGGAATGCAGATTACATATAAGTAGTATAGTAGAATAGGGATGTCAAGTCCTAGACTACTAACAACAATCACTGTCACAGGTTGGATACAAGATCTTCATTGTAGCTGGTTCAGAGGTTCAAAGAACATGTATTAAGGAGGAAAGGGAATAACTAGCTAGACTGTACTGGCAGGAGAGGGGCTCTATATAGGTGAGCTCTGTGTAGTGGGGTCTTATATAGACCTAGGGTATTGCCCTAATACATATAGGTGTAGCCCTTACATCAGCCTCCCCTCTTCTTCCTTCTTTGTTTTGCTTTTTAGTGTGTTGAATATATGTCCTCCTATGTCTTTAATGAGGAGCATCTTCAAGACTACCTAAGTTAATTCCTAAATCTCCTTCACTTCAGGTTTACTATGTAATTTGCTATTAGGGCCTCCTTCTCCTCTTATACAGGACATCCCCTAACTATTATACTCCCTATATTAGTAGAGTAATATATAGTGTCTTATTATCCCTTTGAATTAGCACTTTGCAGTAGCTCTAATAGGGATTCAATCATTCCTAAGAGTATAGTAATGGTAACCCCTCCTTTATCTAATTCAATCAATTATTATATTCCTATAATCCTTATCATTCATATAATGTCATTAGCCACTTCTTTTAGCTGTTGTTATTAAGATAGAGGTCATTGAAAAACATTAGGAAGGGATGTAAAGGTAGGTGTAAAAATTGAAGATAAAAACAAAAGAGTGTAAAAAGAGAAGGTGTTATTTTTTTTTATTTTGAATACATATTGATATCACAGGTTAGATATAAGATCTTCATTATAGCTAGTTCAGAGGTTTAAAGAATATACATTAAGGAGGAAAGGGAATAACTAGCTAGACTATACTGGCAGGAGAGGGGCTCTATATAGGTGAGCTCTATGTGGTGGGGTCTTGCACAGACCTAGGGCATTGCCCTAACACATACAGGCACAGCCCTTACAATCACTGGAAACAACCTATCCATTGGAACATGTCTTAGACACAATCAATGGAAACAGCCTATGCATTAAGGCCTCTCTCAGACTGTCCCCTGGAATAGTCCCAGTGGTCTAGACCCTTAGCAAGAAGTAGTCCCTCATTCCATCAGTATAAAGTAGTGTAGAACCCTCTATCATCTGTAGTATTAGATAGTTCTTTCTCCTTCAATGATTATTTCTATTCTCATGCTAATATATCCATTAGTTTGATTCACTCCCTTACATCATAATCATTCCTCTTGCTATTTGAGTGACACTAGTACTATAAGGAATGTACTTATGAAATGAAAGACATAGAATTCATAGAAGACATAGAACCTATAGAAGACATAGAACCTATAGAAGACATAGAACTCATAGAAGATATAGAACCTATAGAACCTATACTACAATGAACCCCTAAGTGCTAGAGAATACCCCTTAGGCTTCTTCTATAGAAACAGACCCTCTAATAGAAGCTCACACCACTGACCTGAAATTAGTAGATGAAGTAGTCAAAGCCTATATAAACTACCTCTGCTATATTACACAGCTCCAGGCTATAGTTGAAGCTAAAGGACAGTTATTTACATAATTCAAGCACCTCTTAGGATTACCTACATAGAGGACAATAGGGAGCACCTCACATCACCCTAAGATAGAGGCTCCTATATTCAAAGGAGATCTTAAGGATTTCCTAGTGTACTACTAATGCCTCTAGATGAAGTGGGAGGTTGATAAGGAATTCCTAAATACTAATAAGGAATTCATTACTATAGTAATTAATAAACTTGAAGGACCTATTACCTATTATACTATAGCATAGGTCTAATACCTAGATATAGCTAACCTCCTCTTAGGAGAATCTTTCCTAGAAATGATATATACTAAATATCATGACCTAATAGCAGTGGGCAAGGCCTACTATACTCTATATCAACTCTACTAAGGAAATAAGTCATTCAATGCCTACCTATAGTAGTTTGAAGAACTCTTATACCTCTTAGGTTATGATAAGTTCACTGACTTCTAAAAGATCAAACTCTTGAAGTCTTCTATCTCCCTAAAGATCATAGATGTCTTATACTTCTATTTCACAATTTTACCTAAGGAATATAATATATAGGTACTATAGGTCTGAGAGCTTTAGTAAGAGATATAGGCAGTTGACTAGTACAAAGCCTATCATATAGCCCTAGTGTCATCTTCTCACCCTAGCCTATCATAGAGGGCCCTACCAGCCCCTAGGGAGCCTCTTACAACTACTAAAGGAGAAGACTATATAGACTAGACATAGACATATATAGTGCATAACTCCACAGGTAAACACTAATGAGTAGTCTAGGTCTCAGACAAGGTCCTTGCCTAATGCTACTAGGATAGACTGTATTTCCATTATAGGGCCTTAGGACATACTATTAGTAGCTACCCCTATGCCCCCCCTATTCACCTATTAGAAAGAAGGGCCTAGGTGTCCTGAGTGATAGCCCAGCCCCCTTTAGTTATAGACTCTAATACTAAAGATTTAGAAGAGGAGTTGCCTAACCTATAGGCTAGGACCCTAGGAAAAGAGTACCCTCTATAGACAGCTACCTTCAGAGGAAAGAGACACTACTAGAAGAGCTACCAATATATTATGAGAATATAGAGGTTAGAGGTTCCTTAGAAGTAGACATAGTAGTTAATAGATTCTATCTAACTACTACTTTAGTAGACTCAGGAAATATAACCTCTATCATTATACCTAATCATTTGTATAAATAGCTTGACCTATACAGATCTATACTTATTACCCTAATCCATCTAGCCCTATTTAATAACTAACCTGCCTCAATAGTAATAGAAGTCATATACTTCCTCATAGATATTAGTAGACTAGAGGAATAGGTTTTTATTAGTAGTTTAGGACTTGATTTTGATTTGATTTGATTTGAATATATTTAACATCTACTGGAATCACTAGGATCAAATGACACTGGATTAGTTACCAGATAGAATTAACCCTCTGTAGGGCTGACCACAGGTTTTAGGCAAGAGAAGCTTGTATGCTCCCAAGCAAGTGTATTACTTATCTTCTATCTATAGTTATCAGAAATAAAAAGAAAAAAAAAAAAAAAAAAAAGGAAATCCCTAGATATACCCTAAGCCTAGAAGTAGTAGGGCTAACCCCTAACTTCCCTATAAACATTTATTCCTCTAAAAAACCTGCCATGCTTCCTGAAGTCATGAAAATCACAAGAGTAAGATGGCAGTGTCTAGTGCAGCCTGGGAAAACCCCCTAAAGACAAGAAAAAACCAGACTATATGAGCATCCAAGGGCTTGTGATATATCCTTCTACTTTTCTAGTGGCTGCTGCCTTATGTGTATAGATGAGGTGTAAGACAGCCCTCTTTCTAGGGATATGCCATAGTCACTAGTCTATCTAAGGACAGAGGAGTATAAGAAAGAAAATAAAACAAAAGAAAAAGGTATAGACTATATGAACTCTTAAAATTTAGTCCTGAGTATAAAGGTGAACTCCTTGAGTTGGAGTAGTGTTGTGGCAATAAGGAGTTGGTGATTGTAAAAGTTATTATGAAAAAGGGGGTGAGTTAATAATGAGGTTATCCTCAAAGTTAGGTAAGTGTGGCCTCAAGGCTCCATAGCTCATTGTCAAGATCCATGATAGAGTCAAAGAAGAAGAAAAGAATGAAAGACACTTATCAGTGTCATAGACATCATCCTCCAGCAGCCTAGAAGAAGGGGAGGCACCAGACCTCAAAGGTACCCCCCTAAGGGTTGTAAGAGGGAGAGTTGTAGTTTAGGACTTGACATCCCTATTCTACTATACTACTTATATGTAATCTGTATTCTAGGTTTCTAACAACATCTCAAACCAAGTCAAATGGCTCAATGGCTAAACTCTATCTGGTTTTCCTTAAGGACACTGGTTCAAATCAGCTACTGGCTATATTTTCTTTTTCCCTCAGAAAACCATTTCTGACCTACATTTCCTATTCCTACTTAGTAAGACACTTGGGAAATTAACTAGACTTAGTAAGACTCTCAGGGAAATTAAGATCACACTATCACTGACCTTGGAAACCTTATTATAACTATAGACTAAAGATAGACTTGATGAAAATGCATAAATAGTTAGCACTTCTGCTATATATCCTTCTAGTAAGATATCTAATAGAACAAGTTTAATAGCCTATTCCTTCCTCCCTCTCTCTCTCTTTCACTTATGCCTCTATTTTCTAATCCTTTTCTTCCTTAATCTCCTTGAGCCTCTGCTAGATATAACACATTTATCAGATACCTCTAATAGGTTATGAGCCTGGAATTGCACTAAACCTACACTGTTTTCTTCAAAATCCTTTTTCATCACTTATCATAACTTTAGTACAATTCCTCAGTTTTTCCTTAAAAAATCAAAACTCTTACTTCTTATCAAGATGTCCTTCCTCACCTTAGTCCAAGGCCTTAATATCATAATTCCTATCCTATAGGATAAAGACAAGGATGCCTCAAACTTCAGAATCTAGAAAAATCACCTCCTCTGCTATACTACTAATGCTAGCTATATTTCAGCACTTTGCCCCCCTACTGAGGATACTAAAGCCAAAATAGCCTAGTAAATAGAGCAGGATGAACTAGCTAAAATCAATATATAGCAGTTCACAGATCCTATTCTCTTTGAAAGGCTCTGTGGCTCAAAGACAACTTAGGCTAAGGAGACAGCCTATAGTATATTGACTACTCTAGAAACTCATTTCACTACCTCAAGTTTCTATGATAAGATCTTAGCCTTCTAGCACCTATAAGATCTTAACTAGTCATTTGATCAGTTCTACCTAGCTGAATATACTAGTAAGGCTAAAGCAGCTTTTGATAGCCTCAATGACTATGGTTTCACTCTTACTGAGTAGTTTAAAGTAGCCTCTACAATTAGTAAAGTTGGCAAACACTATCCTAAGTGGTATTTAACAATCAGATCTAGTCTCTATACACTTGAGACTGAGCAATAGCCCTCTATAACTAACCTGATCTACTAACTAGAGAACTCAATCATAAGGAAATCAGACCTTAATGCTCTTACTTTTATCAATGCTTCTAAATAGACTCAAGGAACTACTAGTCAATAGCCTATAAAAACTGAAACTAAGTAATCTCATAAGAGGTGGTGCTCTTTACATTATTCTACTACACATTCTAATGCTGAATATAGATAATAAACTCAGCCTCAGAACTCCTCTACCCCTAACCCCTCACTACCTAGCTCTATTGGTTGGAGTTTCTCTACTATAGGTCTAGGAAAGTTCACTACCTTGACCTCTCTCTTAGCCTAGTAATTGCCTGATCTCACAAAGGTATGGTTTATTGATTTAGGAGCCTCATTTCACATGACTCCTAATAAACAGTATCTAGCTGATTTCCAGCCCTATAGAGGAACATAGGTCTAGGGGTCAGGAGGTATTCTTGATGTAGAGGGCTATAGCACTATATAGATCAGAACTACTACTAAAGAGGTGCTTACCTTCACTGAAGTAGCCTATGTTCTAGACCTATTACATAATCTCATAGCAGTATCAAAGATTTATGATAAGGGATGCCCTATGGACTTCCTCTATTATAAAATTCTTGATCCTCAGGGCACTATCTTAGCCTATCTTAAGTAGGAATCAGGAGTCTATCTACTTGATAGAATGACACTATCTCCACTAGGTCCTTTAACTAATTCAATACCCTCTTTTTCAGCTCCTATAGCAGCTACTCCCCTAGTATCTTCTTCAACTACACTAGTAGCCTCAGCCACTATCTCTTTAGTATCTACTTCCCTCTGGCATAGGAGACTTAGTCATACCTCTCTAGACTATATTAAGAAAACTAGCTAAGCCACTATAGGGATGAAGATAACACAAGACCACTACTCACTATAAGCCTATGAAATCTACCTCAAGTATAAGGCTCAAGCTTCTCCCTATCTATCTATTCCTAAGGATGAGAAACCTAAGAAGATTAGTGATAGGCTACATGCTGACCTAATAGGGCCTATTCATCCTGAAGCCCTAGGTGGTCTTAAGTATGTTCTTCTAGTAGTAGATGCTACTACTAGATACACCTGGACTAGATGCCTTAGTAATAAGTAGTCTAGTACTATCCTTAAGGAAATGCTAGCCCTAATCAAAATCCAGTTTGAGTCCTCTATTAAATCCCTTTAAATTAATAGGGGACTTGAATTTAGTTAAATCATAAAAGTCCTAGCTAGTCAAGGCACTATTATTAGGAAATCAGCCCCTTATGCCTATAGCTCTAATAGGCTAGTAGAAAGATAGATCTAAACTCTACAAACTAGAGCTAGAGGACTCCTTATAGATTCACTACTCCCCTAGACTTTCTAGCCCTATACATTAGACACTGCTGTTTATATTATAAATAGAACATCTACAAAGGGAAATAACTGGAAAACTCCCTTTGAAGCAGTCTATCAGTAGAAACTATACCTAGGAAACTTAGTGGTTTTTAGTGCTACTACTTATGTATTTATACCACCTAAGGAAAGATCAAGGACCTACTACAGTGATAGGCATACCTATGGAAGGGGTGCTAAGTTTACTCCTAGAGCTTATAAGGGCCTCTTCCTATCTTATGCTGGTAACTCTATGTATAGGATCTATCTCCCTGACCTTAAAAAGATCATTATAACTAGAAGTGTATAGTTTGATGAGTCTATTACAGGGAGATTTGAAGACTTATAGACCACTATTCCCCTAGATACTACAGTTCCCTTATCCCACTCAGCTCTAAGGGGTGTACAGGAAATCACAGAAGATATTCCTATGACAGTTATCCTATCTCAGTCTATTCAAGACAATGAACTAGACCAGATGGAAGGAGTTATCCAAGACTCAAAACCCTTTTCACAATGTTATGGTTTAAGTCACAATGCTGTTGAATGTATAGAATCTTTATTAATTGATGAGATGTAAAAGGAGTCTAACTAGAAGGTTGTAATGGTGTGTGGGGTGAACTATCTCTACTTGCTCCACTATGTTCCTGCCTGGCTTCACTGCCTTCTATATTCAGTACTAAACTGCAATATCATTCTCCTTCTCCACCCCTTCTTTCTTCCTCTACTTACTCTTCAATTGTCTAGTTGGTGTGAGGTAAGTTTCTTTTAGTCTATTGTTTTTTATTATCAGTCCCTATTTTACTTCCCAAGTGTATAGGGCTTCTAAGTTATCTTTAATGATATTGTCAATTGGTTTATAGGTTAGTGTTTCAAACCCTTTCTACTTTATCTATACTACTCTATTCTTCCTTTTTCTATAGGTATAGAGAATTTCATCAACTAGCTATACTTCTTCTCCTTTGTCATTGAGAATAGGGGTTGTTTTTTCAGAGTCTTTGTTTTGTCCTAGCCATAGGTCTTCTCCTACTAGTCTCAGTAGGTCAATATGAAAGGTTAGGTATATCCCTTTTAGTATATCTAGCTCATAGACCATTAGTGCTATTTGCTTTATAACCTTATATTTTATATTAAGCTAGTCTAGCTTATAGTTTAGTCTTCCTAGTTTTATGTTTTTTAACTTTAGCTAGACTTCCTGTCCTAGTTAGAATATTAGCACTATAGTGTAGTGTTTATTTGCTTGTCTTTCTATGCTTTACTATGTATCTACTGTGACAACTTAGGCCTACTTAGTCAATTCTTAGAGTTTAGTCTTAATAGCTTCTATATCAGCTATTTTACTGCCCTCTATACTCTCACTAGCTTTATTCTACACCTGGACTAGGGTGATATTATATCTATAGGTGAGGAAAAATAGGCTTACTCCATGTCTCCTAGGCTATAGTCTATTATTAATAGCTATTTGTACTACTAGAATCTATTTAGCCTAATCTTATTGATCTAGTGCCACTTTAGTATAGAGGAATATCTAGACCTCTTGGTTTACTTATTCTATTGCCCTATCTATTTATAGATAGTATACTATTAATAGTTTTCTTTCTACCCCTAGGGTATTGTAGAATACTTTCTATAGCTCACCTACCTATTAGGGCCCCCTATCACTAATAATCCATTCAGGGGGTCTATAGTATATATAAACATTTGTCATAATAGTATTAACTATAGTAGTAGTTCTTATGTCTTCTAGTAGGATTAGGATGATATTACCTATGAGTCAGTATATAACTACTAGTAGGTCTATAAAGTTTCTAGGTAGGTGTATTATGAAATCTATTGAAATTCCTTACTATAGTTAGGATAGGACTAGTAGTGGTGTTAGTAGCCTATGGATTTTCTCTCTCCAGGGCTTTGTTCTACTATACTAATTGTAATTTCTCAGTAGTCATTTGACATCTTCTATCATCTTTAGCTAGAAACACTATCTATAGAGTACTACTATTATTACATCCCTACCCCTATATCCTGATATAGGGTTGATGTAATACTTCTTTAGTAGTTCTCCTTTTAGCTCTTCATAGTCTAGTGTCTATATTGAATGTCAGTAGTATATAATGCTGTCTCTCACTGAATAGTCTAATACTTATACTGAACTTAGAGGGACTAGTATAGATGGGAATTGTGTTCTTTGCTCTATATGTTCTGTGATTTTCTCATAGTTTAAGTCTTTGTTTAATACTATTCTCTATAGCTCTCCTAAGTTTGAGTCTGCTTCAAATGGGTTTCTAGTTTCTACTCTCCTCAATGTAGGTTCTTCTATAGTGGACTGTTGTATAATCTCAGTGTGTTGTATTTCTACTAGGTCCTAACTCTCTTTCTAGAGATGTTTAGTTCTGCTTTCATCTCTTTCTTCCTTGTCAAAGAACTCATCCTTTCTCAATAGTATATCTAGTACTATAGCTAGTCTTCCTAGTCAGTGAATTATAGTGAAATTTAGTAGTGACTCCAGTTCTTCTATCCACCTTATTTGTCTTTTAGATAGTAGTTGCTTTATTCTGAAGTATTATAGGTTTTTATAGTCTATTAGTAGTGTGAACTTTTCTAGCCCTCTCAGCTCTCCTCTCCACTTCCTTACTACTTCTATGACTACTAGCAGTTCTTTATCATATATACTATAGTTCATTTCTATTAGGGTCATCTTTCTAGAGAAGAAGGCAATTAGTCATTTTACTACTTCTAGCCCTTAGTTCAAGACTATGCCTATTCCTACTCCTAAAGCATTAGTCTCTAGCCATGTTTATACTTCTAGATCCCAGCTTGCTAGCATGTCTCCTTTCACAAAGGTATCCTTTAGCTTAGTAAATGCTACTTCTTCTATATCACCCCACTTGAAGGGTGTGTCCTTTCTTATGAGTACTACCAGTGGTATTACTAGTTCAGTATAATCTTTGATGAAGTCTCAGTAGTAGTTAGTGAAGCCTAGGAAGCTATAGACTCCTTTGGCTATTATGGGTTATTACTATTCTTATATGGCTTTCACTTTCTCTAGGTCTATTTCAATACCTTTTCCCACTGTGATAATCACACCTAGGTATTTGACCTTGTGGGTTTTGAATTCACATTTGTCAAGGTCTAGTCTTAAGCCTGCTTATTAGAGCTTCTTTAAGACCTTGTATACCTTTTCTCTATAGTCTTCAAGGGAGTCACTTGAGTATATGATGATATCATCAATGTATACTAATATACAATTGTCTAAGAACTCATCTAGTATATAGTTAATGAATTATTGAAACATAGAGGTTCTATTGGCAATTCTAAATGGCATAACAAGCTATTCATATGATCTATACTATGTATAGAAGGCTATCTTCCACTTATCCCCTTCTACTATCCTTATTCTACAGAACACTAATTATATATCCAGCTTAGTGAGCCATTTGGCCTATGAGATTACTCTCAGTGTCTCTTAGATGAGTAGTATTAGGTAGTAGTCTTTCTTAAGGATTGTGTTTAGTACTCAGTAGTTAATACAAAGTCTTAACCCTCCCCCTGGCTTCTTCATGAATAAGACTAGGGCTCCTCCTACTGAGTTACTAGTATAAATGAACCCTTTTGCTATTAGTTCTATTAGGGTTTTTCTCAGTACTAATAGTTTATCTCTTGATATCTAGTAAAGTAGGCACTATAGTAGTTCCTTTTCACCTTATAGGTCTATCTTTATATTGAGTCATAGTCAGTGGGGTAGGAGTTCTTTATCTAAATAGGCAAAAGCATCCTATAGGTCTATGTACTGTAGTGGTAGCCTTTCATAGATCTCAGCTGGTGGGGTATCTATTTTTTTTTTCAGTGCCTTATTAATATCTTCTATACTAGCTATGAAGATTTTTATCAAGGTATTATTCTTCCTCTTAGCTATTCTCATCAAGGCTATGAATATATATGTATTGATTATACTCATTTTTGTTTTTCCATTATTTTTCTTTTTTAATCTTTCTTCTCTAACCCCTATTTTTTCAATAGTAGTATTAGTTGAGTATATTAGTATTCTGTCTTCTTAGGGTATATAGATAGCTCCTTGTTTCTTAATCTATAGTAGCCCTAGTATTACATTGTATTCATTGCTAGGAATAATATATATGAATACATTCTTTTCTTTGTATCCCTTGATATTGATCAACATATAGGCTACTTCATTGACTACCCCTCTACTTCCCATTACTCCTTTCACTATTTACACTAGAATTGGTATATACTCTAGCTATACTTATCTTGTAAATGAGTCAGACACTACATTGTATACTGATGAACCAGGATCTATTAGAGTAGTTATTATATTCATGTCATTGACTAGGACTTCTACTAAAAGAAGACTATAGTCTATTATCTTTTCCTATTCTATTAGCTAAAGCTTCATTAATTCCTTCCCTTTATATACCTACTCATGACTTTAGGTAGGGCTCAAACTTTTCCCTATTCATCCTCCATTAATACTTCCTCCACTGGTAGTTCTACCTATTCTTAAACTATAGAATTATTGACTTAGGTCTAGGTGTAGTGAGGTCTTCTCACTGGTTTCAGAGGGTAAACCCTGATATGACACTATAGGTATATACATTATAGATAGACATTAGCTTAGTGTCTCTTGTCTATTTCTTCCTTACTGACCTATTTAGTGACTCTCCCTCTATACTTATAGTCATCAGGTAGGCCTGGACTAAGGCTCTATTGTCTACTAGGTCTCTAAGTGGGGTTTAGGTGTAGGTAGTTAGAATCAATATCCATTAGATCACTATATTGAACTTAGTCCTGGATATTCTGAGTCAGTCTACTAATACTTATATTGAACTTATCCAGGTTGTGATTCTATTAGATATTAGTGTAGACCTGTCTATAGATCTTCATTTGTTTAACTAGGGTATTGCCAGGGGCTGTTACAAGTGTATAGCTGAGGATTTTCCTGTCAAGACCCCTGTAGAAGGCATTAATCTTGATTTCTTCAGGCTATCCTTGTCCTCTTACTTCTTATAACAAGTTTGAGAATTCCTAGACATATTCTTCATATACTTCACCTCTCTACTTTAGGGCATTAAGTTTTGTCTATACTATATCTATGTGTCCTAGGTCACCAAACCTAGTGTCTAGTATTTTCTATACATCTGCTTCTATTCTAGTCTCCTTCTAGTGCAGCTCTATTAATCCTCTACTGATTCCTTCACTAGCTTAGGTGCTCAGTGCTATTAGGATGAGTATGATCTTTTTCTTATCACTTAGATTATTATAGAAGTCAAAGGAAGCTTGCATCTAGTCCTTCTATGTCCTATATAGGGTATGGTTTCTATTATAGCTTGGGCATCCTATAGAGGTGGTGATGGATTTTATATTATTCATATTTATGTTTCATATATCTTCAATGGGGACACTAGGGTTTCTTATGTCTTTGACTAGGACATCTGTGTAGTATTCTATCAAGTTATCATATATACTCAATTCTTTGGATGAGATATAGTAGGTTGGCATTAACCTTTATTCTTTTTGTTCTTTCTAGTTTGTGGTATTGATTGATTAATTTATTACAGTTTAAGTCACAATGCTATTGAACATATAGAATCTTTATTAATTGATGAGATGTAAAAGGAGTCTAACTAGAAGGTTGTAATGGTGTATAGGGTGAACTATCTCTACTTGCTCCACTATGTTCCTGCCTGGCTTCACTGCCTTCTATATTCAGTACTAAACCACAATACACAACCTGTCTATGATAATAATCAGACAGATGTTCTATCCTCTCACTAGCCTGTCTATGACAATAACCAGACAGATGTTTCCTCCTTTCCCCAGACTGTCTATGATAATAATCAGACAGATGCTCCTTCTAGCTCTCAGGAGCTTACTCTTCTACAAATCAATATACTAACCCCTGGACCACTAAATCACCTAAAACAAAGACAATCTCAAAGACAAAATCAAAGCCCAATGAGATAACTCCAAGTCCTAGACAAGACAATATCTCAAGTCTCTAGGCATTCTTCTCCTGATCCTATCCTTACCCTTAGATAAAACTCTCACTAACTCCTTCCTGAAATAAGGAAGAACTATCTTGAATACCTACTATTATCTCCTGACCCCCTTGAAGGAGATTCACAAGCCATTATCCTAGCAATACCTACTCAGCCATCATCTCCTGATCCCCTTGAAGGAGACTCACAAGCCCTTATTCCAGCATTAGACACTCAACCTAAGGACCTGAATAACTAGACTACAGCTTTAATGAGACACCTACACTTTAGGCTCACTACTAGTATTGTCTCTGATGATCCTAAGACATATAGGTAAGCAAAAGCAAGTCCCTATGCTCTTCAGTGGCAAGAGGCTATGAAAGAGGAGATGAAATCTCATATAAAGATGAAAACCTTTGAGATGGAAAAACCTCTAAAGTCTAACCAGGTCCTCCCCTCTAAATAGGTCTTTACAATAAAGATGAAATCTAATGGCTCTATCCTTAGACATAAAGTAAGATAGGTAGTCTATAGGAACTATTAACATCCCACTGAGTTTGATACCTTTACTGCTATAGCTTCAGCTATTAGTCTAAGAGCCTTATTTGCTTTATTAGCACTTAATAACTGGATAGTGAGACAAGCTGATGTAGAAACAGCTTTCCTACATAGTGATATTTGTTAGTAGTCTAGGACTTGACATCCCTATTCTACTATACTACTTATATGTAATCTGCATTACAGGTTTCTAACAACATCTCAAACCAAGTCAAATGGCTCAATGGCTAAACTCTATCTGTTTTTCCTAAAGGACACTGGTTCAAATCAGCTACTGGCTATATATTTTCTTTTTCCTCAGGAAACCATTTCTGACCCACATTTCCTATTCCTACTCAGCAAGACACTTGGGAAATTAACTAGACTCAGCAAGACTCTTGGGGAAATTAAGATCACACCATCACTGACCTCAGAAACCTTGTTATAACTATAGACTAAAGACAGACTTGATGAAAATGCATAAATAGTTGGCACTTCTGCTATATATCCTTCCAGCAAGATATCTAATAGAACAAGTTTAACAGCCTATTCCCTCCTCCCTCTCTCTCTCTCTTTCACTTGTGCCTCTATTTTCTAATCCTTTTCTTCTTAATCTCCTTGAGCCTCTGCTAGATATAACACATTTATCAGATACCTCTAATAAATTGTTTCTGGTCTTATGCCAATACATCCATTAGTTTGATTCACTCCCTTACATCTAATGCATGGGGCCAGAAAGTCTGGGGGAGTAGTGAATCTGCAAGGAGTCCTCTAGCTCTAGTTTATAGAGTTTGGATCCATCTTTCTGCTAGCCCATTATAACTATGGGCATAAGGGGCTGATTTCCTGATGATAGTGCCTTGACTAGCTAGGACTTTTGTGATTTGACTGAATTCAAGTCCCCCATCAATTTGAAGGGATTTAATAGGGGACTCAAACTGGATTTTGATTAGGGCTAGCATTGTAAGGCTTCATGAGATACAAGAAGATTCAATTGCATAACAGCTCTATATTAAAGAAGAACTTGATAAGTTCTAAAAGAAACTAAAGTGCGCTATGCTAACTATAGTGGTTATTACAGGGTAGAGATGCAGAAGATGAGGAGCTAGGCTAAATGAGAAAGGTAGTCAAAGATGGCATGAAACCTGGGAGGACATGTAAAGGACACATAGCCAGCAAGCATTTTAGATAGTTTCTTCCTTTCCTCCTTATCTAACAATAAAGTCTTCATATCAGCAAACTCAGTAACATTTACTAGTACTATAATAAATTGTCAGATCTTCAAATTAAAAAATTCAGTGAAAAAACATGATTTTCTTCATACCTTCAGATTTATTAAGCCTTTAGACAAGAGAATTCAGAACTATGACACAGAAATCAGAAACACTATTTAGAAAATCAGCAGATCTTTGATAGTAGAAGTAGATACTATAGTTTAGAGCCTATAGCAGTCAATCATTATCATTAGAAGATCATGAACTAGAAATACCTAATAAAATAGATATTGACTAGAGCTAAGAGAGTCCTAATGCCTTCTGGCCTCAATCCCTATAATTCCCTTCATTCAATAGGAATAAAGGGAAATATCATATTTAGAAGTAGTGTATAGTAGCTGCTTTAAACCTATAACACTGTATGAAGCTAGAGGATATGATCCTAGCCCTATAGATAGCCTTGGTAGAGGAGGCTAATGAAGGAGTAGGTCAGGAGTTAGAGAAACTGGAAAAGAAACCAGAAGCCATAGTGAAGGATATCTAGGAGATCCTGGACAAATGCTTTGAGGACCCCTTCTATAGAGCCTGAGCTAGTGAGAAGCTAGAGAATATATAGCAATGTAGAAGGCTACTAGATGACTACATTATAGAGTATAGTGACCTCTTACAGTAAGTAGGAGGAGAGGACTACTATAAGGATATTAAGATCTAAGGTCTGATGAGAGGTTTAGACAATGACCTCTACAACTAAATGATTATAACACTAACTTGTAAGAAGCTAGTAGAGCAGATCAAGTCCCTATGTTGAGTCTCCTAGTGCCTGGAGGAAGCCTAGAGGTGGAAAAAGCCAAGAAGCCATATGACTATTTTCAATAAACCTGCTGAAATCCAGTAGGGTGACCTAATAGATATTGATATTAACACTAGCCAGATGAGAAATAGGCTAACCTAAGGACTAGGACTAGGCCTACTGATAGATAATACCTACTGAGGTAAAGTCTTGAAGTAGGTCTTGAAAGAAGAACTCTAGGCCTAGAAGGATACAGGTGTATGCTTGCATTATACTTATAGAGGCTACTTGGTATGAGTATGCCTGATGAAACTAGCTTAGAACCTAAATAGACTAGCTATGAGAATCAATAATCTAGAAGTATAGGTAGACCCCCTACTAGAAGATATTTATAAGAAGGAGGGAAAAGCCTAAGCCCTATATGAAGTCATATACAGGTGTAGAACCAGGAAGGGATAGAAGAGAGAGAGAGTTAGTTACTTACTGATCTATAGGAAAGTGTATAGAGAAATAGGATAGACTATGAGCTCCTACTAGTAGATGTCTTAGTAAATGAAAAAACAATGATAATAGGACTTATTGACCTAGGCTCTTTAGTATATAATATAGTGTTAGAATCTTTTATAAAGCAAGCTAACCTCTAGAGAATCCTAATTGAGATATGAATAGTGAGAGGAGTTTTAGGTGTATATAGCACTATTATAGAAGTAGCCTACATGTCAATTAACATAGAAGGACATTAAGAGCAGGAGGTTTTTACCTATATTATACTAGGAAATGAACATAATGTAATACTAGGGCTTCCCTAGATAAAATAATAAGAAGTCAACTATATACAAAAGACTAATTAACTCTTCATTAGGTCAAGTGGAGTAGTTATAGAGTAGATAGGAGTTAGGTAGGAGAGAGTGAGGTAGAAGAGTATAATAGGTATAGTGACCTAAGTGAGTATAGTAGTTTATAGTGCTATAGTAAAGCAGGTGAAGAAGAATAGTAGGAAGTCATTGATTTTTATTACTAGCCTAGAAGAAATTAATAAGGCTCTATAGAAGAAGAAGGATCTAACCCCTGATAAGGTCAAAACAGCACTGCTAAAGCAATATGTAGACCTCTAGGAAGCTTTTGTATATATAGGAGAGAAACTACTACTATATAAACCAGGACTAGACATAAAGCTAGAAATTGAACTAGGTAAAGAAGCACTATAGGGTCTACTATACTAGATGTCAAGAGATGAGCTCCTGGTATTGAGAAAAACACTGACTGAACTGGTGGAAAAAGGGTTCATTAGGACAAGCAGCTCACTAGCAGGGGCACTAGTTCTATTTGCTAGAAAGCCAGGGGGTAGACTCTGGTTTTACATAGACTACTGAGCTCTCAATACTATTCTCAAGAGAGACTGATACCCTATTCCATTGATCTAGGAAATACTATAGGTAATAGTAGGTATGAAATAGCTTATGAAATTAGATGTTCAAGTAGCTTTCTACTATATCTATATTGAAGAAGGGAGTAAATAGAAGATAGTATTTAGGACAAGGTATGGATTATATGAGTAGATAGTTATACTATTTAGATTAGCAAATGGACTATTGATTTTCTAGAGATATATCAACTATATCCTATAGGAGTTCCTAGATAACTTCACCTCAGCCTATATTAATGACATCATTATATACTCCAAAGGTATAAGGATAGACCACTAAGTGAAAGTGAGGAAAGTCCTTTAAAAACTTAAAGAAGTAGAATTAAGGCTAGACCTTGATAAATGTGAATTTGAAGTGAAAAGAGTTAAGTACTTAGGAATAATAGTCATAGCAGGAGAAGGAGTTTCAATAGACCTAGAGAAGACAGAAGCTATTCAGGAGTGGAAACCCCCTACTACAGTGAAAGGAGTATAAGGTTTCCTAGGGTTTGTAAACTACTACTAGGATTTCATTAGAGACTTTTCAACACTAGTAGCTCCCTTAGTGAAACTCATAAAGAAGGATAAGCCTTTTATATAGAGCTTAGAAGTAGAGGAGTCATTCTAGACCCTGAAAGCTATGTTCTAGGATGATAAGATACTAGGCAATTAGGACTCAGAGGAATAAACATAGCTAGAGACAGATGCCTTAGGGGTAGGGATAGGTATAGTCCTGTCTCAGGGCCTAGAGAGTAGAAAGCAGCTGATTACCTTCTTCTCCTAGAAGATGAATGTAGTAGAGTAGAATTATAGTATCTATGATAAGGAGCTCTTAGCAGTCATTAAAGCCATGTATAAGTAGAGGGGAGAAGTGAGGAGCCTCAAGGAATTCACATTGATTATTAACTATAAAAACCTTAAGTACTTCAGGACAAAGTAGATCCTCTCAGAGAGACAAGTCAGATAGATATAGTACATAGAGGAACTTCCACCCTTCATGACAATTCACTAGCCTAGATACTTAGTAGTAGTACTAGACACTCTCTCCTATAAGGATGAATTCAATGACCTGAAAGAAAGAGAATAGAGTAGGACCTAATAGCTCTAGAAAGAAGAATAGGAATTGAAACCAGATGTATAGATCTAGATATAGGACAGCAGAGGTCTATTTGAGATAGACTTAGATTTGAAAGAATTGTAGTAGCAAGCTCTATAAGACAATGATGACTATGAGAAGATTACTCAATATATCCAAAATAGATAATAATTCCCTACATTATTAGTGCTACTAAGGTCAGCTCAAGTAGTAGAGTGTGAAATGTAAGGTAGAGTTGTGAAACATTACTATTGTAAGGGCTGTGCCTGTATGTGTTAGGGTGATGCCCTAGGTCTGTGTGAGACCCCACTACACAGAGCTCACCTATATAGAGCCCCTCTCCCACCAGTATAGTCTAGCTAGTTATTCCTTTTCCTCCTTAATGTATGTTCTTTGAACCTCTAAACTAGCTATAATGAAGATCTTGTATCTAACCCATGACATCAACATGCATTCAAAATAAAAAAAACAATACCTTCTCTTTTTACACTCTTTTGTTTTTATCTTTAATTTTTACACCTACCTTTACATCCCTTCCTGATGTTTTTCAATGACCTCTATCTTGACAATGACAGCCAAAAGAAGTGGCTAACAATGATGTATGAATGATAAGGATTGTAGGAATATAACAATTGATTGAATCAGATAAAGGAGGGGTTGCCATTACTACACTCTTGGGAATGATTGAATCCCTATTAGAGCTGCTGTAAAGTACTAATTTGAAGGGACAATGAGATACCATATATTACTCTACTGATGTAGGGAGTACAATGGTTAGGGGATGTCCTGTGTGAGAGGAGAAGGAGGCCCTGATAGCAAATTACATAGCAAACCTGAAGTGAAGGAGATTTGGGAATTGACTTAGGTGGTCTTGAAGATACTCCTCATTAAAGACATAGGAGGACATACATTCAACACACTAAAAAGTGAAATAAAGAAGGAAGAAGAGGGGAGGCTGATGTAAGGGCTATGCCTATATGTGTTAGGGCAATGCCCTAGGTCTGTGTGAGACCCCACTACATAGAGCTCACCTATATAGAGCCCCTCTCCTGCCAGTACAGTCTAGCTAGTTATTCCTTTTCCTCCTTAATGCATGTTCTTTGAACCTCTGAACCAGCTACAATGAAGATCTTGTATCCAACCTGTGACAACTATGCCATCTAGGTACTAAACTATGAATAACTGAGAGGAATCCTACTATAGAAGCACTACAATGACCTAATTTCTAGCTATAGAGGACAAGATGTGATAGCAGTAGTACTCAGATGATAATTTTTCTAGCTAGGACTGGATAATGATATCAAGAGGTTAGTGAGAAACTGTAATTAGTATAGGAGAGCAAAACTATAGTGAGAGAAGCTCTATAGGCTACTGAAACTACTGCTAATTCCTAACTAACCCTAGTAAGGAATCTCAATAGACTTCATAACACATCTACCAGGAGAGACAGAGAATTTACTAGTAGTTATATACTGACTAATAGGTAATATAATACTAGTTCCCCTAGTAGACATTGAGATAGAAATAGTAATCAAGGCTATTATTACATATATATATATATACTATAGGACCCTAAGGTGGATTGTCAGTGACTATAGGCAGCAATAGGTGAGTGAGATGTGGAAAAGACTATATGAAGTCCTAGGTATTGAAAGGAAACTCTTAATAGTATATCATCCCTAAATAGATAGGGGTATAGAGAGAGCAAACTAAGAAGTACTATTCTACCTATGAATATATATTATAATAGACTAGGAAGATTAGCTAGAATAGATTCCTTTAGCACAGCTCTCATTGAATAACTATCCCTAGCTATACTACTATAGAGTCAGCCCCTTTTTCCTTACACATAGTTATAACATTATACTAGTGTAGATAGAAGGAATTAACAAAAGTATAGAAGGGAGTAGAATAGTGAAGGCAGAGGAAGTAGTAGTCAAATTAGGAGAGTTAAATGAGTAGGCCTAAGTGGGAGTAGTGGATATATAGTAGAACATAGAAGTCCAAGTGAACTAACACTATAGCCCAGCACTAATTTTTAAGCCTAGAGATAATACATAGCTAAAGATAAAGAACATATAGATAGGTATACTAAGTAAGAAGCTAGACTAGCTAAATGTGAAGTATAAGGTAGTTAGGCAAGTGTCTCCTTTAACCTATGAGCTAGATATCCTAGGAAAGATCTACAAGGTTTTTCATATTGATCTCCTTAGACCTATAGCAAAGGACCCCTGGCCAGGCTAAAATAAGGAGGCAGAGGTAGTAGTGAAACCAATCATATCAGAAGAAGGGCATGAACTATAGGAGGTAGATGAGATTCTATATACAGTGGGGATAGGGAATGCAAGGAGAGTTTAGGTGAAATAGACAGGTTTTAGGAAACTAACTACAGAACTAATTGATGTGATCTTAGAGACTAATCTATAAGCAATAGATCAATAGGAAGTAAAATAGGGGCTGATTATAGAAAACAATAGACCTAAAGAGATCTATTTGACTAAATCAGGAAACCTATAAGTGAAATAGGCAAGGATACCAGATTCTACTTAAGAAGGTCATATATCTTGACCTAGAGAAAGAGAAATATATTATAGGGTAGAGATGTAGAAGATGAGGAGCTAGGCTAAATGAGGAAGGCAGTCAAAGATGGCATGAAACCTAGGAGGACATGTAAAGGACACACAGCCAGCAAGCATTTTAGATAGTTTCTTCCTTTCCTCCTCATCTGACAATAAAGTCTTCATATCAGCAAACTCAGTAACATTTACTAGTACTGTAACAGTGGTTAGGTGGTTTATATATACATTGGGAAATATGTGCTTTAGTAGAGGGACTAAAGGGAGACAATAGGAAGAGACACTAGGAGACACTAGGAGGCACTAGGAAAAGGGCTAGGGAGAAAGAGGGACTTTTGGTATATTGTATGGTTTCCTAGGTGAGGGCAGGGCCTGAACTATACATGATCTATAGATCATTACAATTGATCCCTTCCCCTCCTTTCAGGCCACCTAGGGATAGTCAGTGGTCTACTCATATTCTTCTAGGGTAGCTATGTCTTCAAGGTGCACTAATAGTTCCTAGGTTAGTTCTATATAACCTGTCCATTTTACTAATACTTGGTATTGTTTCCTGTATTTCTAGTTGTTATAGGTGAGGTGCAATGCTATGATTCATATATAATCTTTATTGATTGATGAGGAGGGATAGGAGTCTATCTAGAAGGTTATGCTGGTGAGCAGGGTGAAATACCTCACTTACCCCCTGTGTTTCTGCCTACCTTCACTGCCTTCTATATTCAGTACTAAACTGTAATATCATTCTCCTTCTCCTCCCCTTCCTTCTTCTTCCACTTGCTCTTCAGTTAGCCTATTAGTATAAGGTAAATTTCTTTAGGTCTATTGTTTTTAGTTATTAGTCCTCATTTCACTTCCCAACTGTATAGGGCTTCTAAATTATCCTTGATCACATTGTCAATTAGTTTATAAGTCAGTGTTTCAAACCCTTTCCACTTTATCTACACTACCCTCTCTTTCCTCTTTCTAAAAGTATAAAGGATTTCATCTATAAGCTATACTTCTTCTCCTTTTTCATTAAGGAGTGGTATTGTCTTGTCAGAGTCTATATTTTGTCCTGGCTATAGGTCTTCTCCTACTGGCTATAGTAGATCTATATGAAATGTTAGGTATATCCCTCTTAGTATATCTAGCTCATAGACTATTAGTACTACTTGCTTTATGACTTTGTATTTCATATTGAGCCAGTTGAGTTTATGGTTAGGTTATCTAAGTTTTATATTCTTCAACTTTAGCTATACTTCTTATCCTGGTTAGAATATTAGTGCTATAGTACAGTGCTTGTTTACTTGTCTTTCTATGTTTTATTATATGTCTATAGTGATGACTTAGGCCTATTCTATCAATTCTCTAAGTTTAGTCTTAATAGCTTCTACATCTACTATTTTACTCCCTTCTACACTTGTACTAACTTCCTTATATATCTAGATAGGGGTGATATTATAGCTATGAGTAAGAAAGAATAGGCTTACCCTATGTCTTCTTAGCTATAGCCTATTGTTAAGGGCTATCTGTACTACTAGGATCCACTTAGCCTAGTCTTATTAGTCCATTACTATTCTCATATATAGAAAGATCTGAACTTCTTAGTTTGCTTACTCAGTTATACCATCTATTTATAGGTGGTATGCTGTTGATAGTCTTCTTTCAACCCTAAGGGTTTTATAGAATGTTTTCTATAACTCCCCTACCTATTAGGGACCTCTATTACTAATGATCTATTCAGGTGGCCTATGATGTGTATATACATTAGTTAAGATAGTATTAACCACTGTCATAGTTTTTATATCTTCTAGGGGTACTAAAATGATATTGCCTATGAGTTGATATATAACTATAAGTAGGTCTATGAACTTTCTAGGCAGATGTGTTATGAAATCTATAGAAATTCCTTGCCATGGCTGGGATAGAACTAGTAGAGGTGTCAATAACCCATGGATTTTCTCTCTCTAGGGTTTTGTTCTGCTATACTAATCACAATTTCTCAGTAGTCATTTGATGTCTTCTATTATCTTTAGCTAGAAAAACTATCTATGGAGTACTACTATTATTATATCCCTACCCCTATGTCCTGATATTAGGTCAATGTGATGCCTCTTGAGTAGTTCCCCTTTTAGCTCTTCACAGTCTGGTGTCTATATTACATATCAGTGGTATATAATGCTATCTCTCACTGAATAATCTAATGCTTGTGCTAAGCCTAGAGGGACTAGTGTCAATAGGAATTGTATTCTTTGTTCTATGTGTTCTGTGATTTTCTTATAGTTTGAGTCTTTGTTTATTACTATCCTCCATAGTTCTCCTAAGTTTGAGTTAGCTTCAAATAGGTTTCTGGTTTCCACTCCTATCAATATAGATTCTTCTATAATGGACTATTGTATAATCTCAGTGTATTGCATTTCCACTAGGTCCTAACTCTCTTTCTAAAGGTGTTTAGTTCTGCTTTCATCTCTTTCTTCCTTGTCAAAGAATTCATCCTTTCTCAATAGTATGTCTAGTACTACAGCTAATTTTCCTAGATAGTGAATTATAGTGAATATTAGTAGTGACTCTAGTTCTTCTATCCACCTTATTTGTCTTTTAGATAGTAGTTATTTTATTCTGAAGTATTATAGGTTTTTATAGTCTATTAGTAGTGTGAACTTTTCTAGCCCTCTCAGCCCTCCTCTCCACTTTCTTACTGCCTCTATGACTACTAGTAGTTCTTTATTATATATGCTATAGTTCATTTCCATTAGAGTTATCTTTCTAGAGAAGAAGGTAATTAGTTGTTTTACTACTTCTGGCCCTTGGTTTAAGACTATACCTATTCCTACTCCTAAGGCATTAGTCTCTAGCTATATTTATACTTCTAGATCCTAGCTTGCCAGTATGTCTCCTTTCACAAAGGTATCCTTTAGCTTAGTGAATACTATTTCCTCTGCTTTACCCCACTTGAAAGGTATATCCTTTTTCATGAGTGCTACCAGTGGTGCTATCAGTTCTATATAGTCTTTAATGAAGTCTCAGTAGTAGTTAGTGAAACCTAGGAAGCTATAAACTCCTTTTACTATTATAGGCTATTGCTAATCTTATATAGCTGCTACTTTCTCTAGGTCTATTTCAATACCCTTTCCTACTGTGATGATTATACCTAAGTATTTAATCTTTTATACTTTGAATTCATACTTATTGAGGTCAAGTCTTAGACCTACTTATTGAAGTTTCTATAGGATACTATAGACTTTTTGTCTATAGTCTTCTAGGGATCCATTAGAGTATACAATGACATCATTGATGTAGGCTGAGGCATAGTTGTCTAGGAACTCATCTAATATATAGTTAATAAATCATTGGAAGACAGAGGTTCTATTTATAATACTAAATAGTATAACTAGCTATTCATATGATCTATATTATGTGTGAAATGCTGTTGTAATGATCTATGGATCATGTATGGTTCAGGCCCTGCCCTCACCCAGGAAACCATACAATGCACCAAAAGTCCCTTTTTCTCCCTAGCCCTTTCCCTAGTGCCTCCTAGTGTCTCCTAGTGTCTCTTCCTAGTGTCTCCCTTTAGTCCCTCTGCCATAGTGCATATTTCCCAATGTACATATAAACCACCTAACCACTATAGTTAGCATAGCTCACTTTAGTTTCTTTTAGAACTCATTGAGTTCTTCTTTAATATAGAGCTGTTATGCAATTGAATCTTCTTGTATCTTGTGAAGCCTTACATTAGAACTTGATCTTTTTTTTTCCTTTCACTGAATTGACAAATTCCCCCTTTGTACCTTTGTTTTCCTCTGTCCTCTGTCCTCTGTCCTCTGTCCTCTGTCCTCTGTCCTCTGTCCTCTGTCTGCACCTAGTAACACCACCACAATGAATCCCTCAAACCCAGTCTCACCCACTCCTGCTCCTGGGTCCACAACACTCCTAACACCTGCTGAGATGAAACATGCATTAGAGGAGATGCATAGCCAGCTGGAGCTCTCCCAGCATAACTAGCAGGAGATCAACCAGAAGTTGGAACACTCTGAGTACAACCAAGAGCAAATGATGCAACAGTTCTAGGAGGAAATAAAAAACCTCTAGCAATAACTTACAACCAGCCTATTGCAGATGACCTAGGCTTTTGCCACCTTGGCACCCCCAGCACCCTAAGCACCCCCAGCAGTGCTAGAAGTGCTAGTGGCACCTAATGCCCCTATAGTCCTAGTGTTCCCAGAGTCCCAACCAGCCAGGCACCCCAAGCCACAGCTCCCTGACATCCACCTTTTCTCAGGAAAGGGTTTAGAATACCAGGTATGGTCCTAGATAGCAGAGGCCAAGCTGGAGCAAGATGGTGATGCCATTGGTAATGACAGTAACCAGTTCACCTACCTGTGGATGCAGATGTCTACTATAGTGTAAACCAAGGTGTCACCACTGTATAGACAGGCCAAATTGAAGAATCACACTGCTGCCCAATTTCTCAAAGCACTGGACACTATATTTCTGGATCCCTATGCAGAGGAATGTGCTGAGGCTGAGCTGTACAGCCTGAGTCAGGGAAACAATGAACCATTTTCAGCATTCATGCTAAAATTTGAGAACCTGCTCCTTAAGGCTGGGATTGTTAGCAACTACACATGCATCTCAATCCTCAAACAATGCCTCAATGATGAGCTCATCAGGGCTGTCTGTACAGGTGTCAAAGCCAAAACCTACCCTGCCTTTGTCTCTGAGGTCTTTGGCCTGGCTTCTGACCTGGAAGCACTGAGAGGGTGCCAGACCTAGGCAAACACACTCCCTAGATTTGGCCATTGGACACCTGCTCCAGCACCCCTGACCCAGGCCACTCCCTCACCAGACAGAATGGATTGGCAACCATCCAACATCCCCCTCAAGCCTATAACTCCAGGAGAGAGGGAGAACCTAAAGCAGACAAACTCATGTTTCCACTGCTACAAACCAGGGCACCTGCAGTGGAACTGCCCCCTTAACCAGGGGCAGCCAGTAGTGACCCAAGCCATAGAAGCCTAGCAACCTGACAATGCCCCAGTCCCTACTGAACACCTGGAAAACTGCTAGGCCTGGATGACTGTCACCATCCAGTGCCTGAAGGGGAGATAATTGCCAAGAAAGAAATGGGAGCAATGGGTACTTACATAGATGTAACTCTAAATAAACATATCTTTACCACTGCTTTCATTGACAACAGATGCCTCTGTCTTGCCACTATTTCCCTACACACTGCTCTTAGGTGTAAAGCCACCACCCTATCCATTGTACCCCATCCAGTTGAACAAGTCATCAGCAACCCAAACCCCCTAATAATAACCTAGATCACTGTGATTAACTTAGGCCTTAGGGGTCATGATGAAAAACTCTATATATACATTGTCCCTGACCAGACAGAAGACCTAATACTAGGCCAACATTGGCTAACAGACCACAATGCCTCTGTACACCTAGCCTAGAATGAAGTCCTCTTACAATAACCCTTCAGACTCCACCTTATAACTACCCCCCTTGACCCAGTTACTATAGCCATTTCCTAGTGTATAATACAGGCACTCCAGGCCTAAGTTACTAAGACTAAAGGTGTCTGTGTCTTTTCAGCCTCCCTCCACAATATCAAGAAAGCCTTGCAAACCAAGATCTATACTGACCCCTGAATGTCTTGCCCTAGCTGGCTACTCCTAGTCATCAGTGCATTTGACAGGAAGAAGGCTGCTACTCTGCCACCATCACAACCAGGCCTGGACACTGAGATCCAACTAAAACCAGATGAATCGACCCCTGTATATCCCTTATATTCCATGAGTAGAGAGGAGCTCCTAGTCCTATGGAAAACCCTGTACAAGCTCCTTGACTCTGGCTTCATTTAGGCTAGCAGTGCTGAAGGAGGAGCCCCAGTGATCTTTGTCAAGAAACCTAGTGGAGGCATTCATTTCTACATTGACTACCACACCCTGAACAACATCACAGAGAAGGATGGATACCTACTGCCACTCATCCACAACACCCTCCATGACATTGCATCAGCTAAATACATCTCCAAAGTCAACATTATCTCTGCTTTCCACTATCTTCAAGTCAAAGAAGGCTATGAACTACAGACTGTTTTCTGCACTCACCTTAGCTCCTTTGAATGGCTGGTAACTCCATTCAGCTTAAGTGGAGCACTAGCTTCCTTCCAGTGGTTCATTAACTATGTCCTTTCCCAGTGGCTAGGCATTACCTGCTCAGCCTACCTAGACAATGTGGTGATCTATACTTCAGGTTCTAGAGAAGACCACTGTAAGCTTATCTGTCAGATCATTAAGGCCCTGGATGATACAGGCCTCTAACTAGATTGGGACAAGAGTGATTTTGAATCCTCCTTAATCAAGTATCTGGGCTTCATTGTAGAGCCTGGTATTGGAATCTGCACTGACCCTGAAAAGACCTGTGCAATTTGAGAATGGGAAGCCCCAACTTCTATACATGGCCTCTATAGCTTCTTAGGCTTTGCAAACTTCTACTGCTATTTCATCAAGAACTACTTGACTTTGGCAATGCCACTGACTACACTGACTAAGAAAGACCAACTGTTTGTTTAGGGCCTAGACCAGTAAGAAGCTTTTGATAAGCTCCACCAGGCCCTTATCTCTGTACCTGTCCTGGCTACCTATGACCCTAATCACCCTACTATTGTTAAAGTGGATGCCTCTGGATGGGTAATGGGAGCCTCATTGAGATAACAGGGCCTGGATTCCCTTTGGCAGCCTGTTGTATACTTCTCACAGAAACTCACCCCAGCTGAGGTCAACTATCCTATCTATGACAAGGAAATGTTGGTAATCTTTTCCTACTTGAAACATTAGTGCCCTTTCTTAGCTGGCATTACATTCCAAGTATACACTGACCACTACAACCTCATCTACTTCCAAACCCATCAGACCCTTTCAGAATGTCAATACCACTGGTCTCATGAATTATCTGAGTTTGACTTCACACTGATACATAGACCTGGAACAACACAAGTCACCTCTGATGCCCTGTCCTGACATGACCAAGACCTCCTATACAACCTGTCCAATAATAGACTACAATCCAGAGTTCACCAGATACTACACCCCTGTGGTAAGAACTTTGTCATCACTGCAGCAATATAGGCTAAAAACCCTGACAAAGATCCAGAAGGCTTGGAAGTCACTCCCTACCTAAGTCTTCTATCCCTATTCACTGACCTAGAACTCTATAACCTATGGGACACTGCACTGAGACACAATGAGAGATACTGGCAAGCCTGCTCAGCAGTATAAGGAAAAGTATGTACATTCCCTAATGACTAGGGCCTGTCTTGGCAAATCAGTGAATGCTCCCTTGACTCAGAAACACACCTTTTATAGTGGGAGTGCCTGTGGATCCCAGCCTATGAGCCACTTCATACAGTGATAATTCAAGCTACCTATGATTTGAGTCTGATAGGCCACCCTGGCACTACTATCACACAAGACCTTGTAAGCCACTCCTACACCTGGCCTGGGTTAACAGAAGATGTGTAGTGCTTTATGAGAAACTGTGACACTTGTGGATAGAGCAAAATATGGCAGGAATAGAAGCATGGCCTCCTAAAACCCCTCCTAATCCTAGAATGGACTTGGCAAGAAATTGCAGTCAATTTCATTGTCAACCTTCCACCCTCCAATGGGCACACTATCATTATAGGTGTCACTAGCCAGCTGTCAAAGTCCAAAGTCCTCATACCCCTGAAGTCTTCCACTGCTCACAATGTAGCTAAAGCTTTCTTAGTCCACATATTTGCTCACTATGGAACCCTGCATGTGATCACCTCTGACCAAGGTCTGTAATTCATCAGCCTTTTCTAGGCTGAAGTATGCTGCTAACTTGGGATCACTTGTCATTTGTCTACAGCCTTCCACCCAGAGACTGATGGAGCACAGGAACACTTGAACCAGGAAATAGAGATGTACCTCTAGGCATTCACAGCCTACCTACAAGATGACTGGGCTTCCCTACTGCCCCAAGCACAGATCACCTTGAACAACTGGGTTTCAGCATCCACAGGCATTAGCCCATTCTTTTTCTGCTATGGCTACCACATAGACCCTATTGAAACTAATGCTCCACACCCCACTGGCTCAAGTATTTCCCCAGCCACAGCAGGACACAACTAGCTAGCAAAGCACTGTGAAGCCACTGCATTCTCCCAGGCATCTATGGCCCTAGCCCAAGAAGTATAGGAATGACACACCAATAAAGGCTGATAAGTTGCAGAATCATTTCAAGTCAGTGACAGAGTCTACCTAAGACTCAAGAATGTCTGTACCCTATACCCCTCAAAGAAACTCAACTGGTTAGCACTACTATATAAAGTCATTGGCCTTGTTGGATCCTATGCTGTCAAACTCAACACCCCCTCTGGCATCCACCCAGTATTCCACATCAACCTAGTCTGCCAATACAGAGAAGACCCATTGCTATCCCAAGTGTCCTCCAATCATGAGCTACCCCTAATATCACAGGAGGAGGCCATAAATGACATAGTTGCAGGGGAATACCAAGTGGACAATGTTGCTGGTGCTAGACGATGATGTCTCAAGGACTATACCTTAAAGTGATTTATTCTTAAAGAAACTGAGGAGAGAAGGGAAAGAAGAAAAGAACTAAAGACTAGAGTGTTCCTCCTTTTATATCCTGTGATGATTTGCTGAGGACATGTCTCCCTTTCATGTGATCCTTTCCTGTACCCTTGCTTGATCTCCTTATAGGCACCTAGCCTATAACATCACCCCCCTCCTTTCTTAGACCACTGTCCTCTTGTCATAGGAGGTCTATTGTTTTCCAAGATCAGACCCCATTTCACTTCCCAGTAGTCTAATGCTTAGGTGTCTTTGATGTTGTCTAGGGGTACCCACATTGGATCATCCTAACCTAACCATTTTACTAAGGCTTTTCAGTTATTTCCTTTGCCTCAGGTATATACTATGTCCTCCACTGCCCATTCTTCCTCTCCATCTTCATTTACTATGCCTAGGGGTTCCTCTAGAGCTTGTTGCTGACTGGGAAGTGGGTCTTTTACAGCTTTTTCCACACAGTCTACATGGAACATATTGTGTATTCCTTTAGGGACATCCAGTTCTACTGTCAGAGGTGTTGGTATCCCTATGACTGTGAACTTTCAGTGTAGCTAGTCTAGCTTGTGGGATGTTCTTATTGTCTAGAGGTTCCTCATGGTGAGCCAGACTTGATCACTAATTTAGTATAGCTCTATAGGACATTGAGGTCAGTCTTCCAGGTGTTGTTGAGCTGCCACTAGGGCACTAGCTATTATATCATTTGTGTCTGCTATGCACTCTACTAATGCTTCTACATATCTATATTTTGAACCTTCTACACTGTACTCTGCTTCAGGGATGGCCACTTGGATTAGGTCCATATGGTACCTATGACTTGCAAAGAAGGGGCTGATGTTTGCTTGTAGTGCTGATGGTTGGTTATTGATAGCTAGCATGGCTAATGGGAGTAGCTTGTCCTAGTCTGACTGTGTAAAGTTGATAAATACCTATAAATAGGCCTGGATCTCCTGGTTCACCCTCTCTATGCCTCCATTTGACTGCAGATAGTAGGTAGTTGTCAGCTTCTGTTCTATTCCTAGCAGTTTGTATAGATGTCTCCAGAAACCACTTGTGAATTGGGGCCCTCTGTCTGAAATAATGGAATCAGGGAGACCATAGTGACTATAATGACATTCACTGAAATGGGTGACAACTGTTTCTGTCTGGATGTTTGGCAGGGCATATAGAGTCATACTTCCTATGAGCCTGTCAGTGATAACCATGATGTATTCATTACCTGTGTCATCACACTTTGGGAGGGGGCTTATAAAGTCTATTGAGACTTGTTTCCATTGTCAGTCTGGGATGGGGAGGGGTTGGAGGATGCCTTGTTTCTTCTGTCTCTAGACTTTTCCTTTTCCACAAGTGTTGTAATTATGTATAAACTGCCTGACATCTGAATTTAGACCTAGCTAATAAAATTGTTGACATAGGATCTCAATTGTACTGTCCTGACCTGGGTGGCCTGTCATTCAGCTGTCATGAGCTTCCTGTAAAAGTCTGGTTCTCAAGGGTTTAGAGTTTAGTATCTATAGCCTGTCTCTATAGAACAGATAGCTATCTTTCTCACTGAAGTCCCCTAGTTGTCCCTGTATGTCTTTAGGCATCTTGGTGGAGTCTTGATTTCAAAGGGTGTTCTAAATAGTGTCTGTGTCCATATCTTCTTTCACAGCCTTTTCCCACAAGTTCTGGAGGTCTGCTTTCTCAAATAGGTTGCTTGGGGTTTGAGTAGGTATTGTATAGAGATAATTGACTTGAAGGGGTTTCTACAGCTGGAGTTCTCACCCTTCTCTTAGATCCTCTGGTTCATCCTGTTCTCTCCTGGAAAGTGTATCAGCAGCTTGATTGAGGTGTCCTGGGTGGTGTGTGACCTTAAATAGGGGTAGGGATTGTAAGAATTCAGACTATCTCACTTGTCTTTCATTGAGTAACTGTTTCTTGGTGAAATATTCCAAGTTCTTATGATCTGTGACAAGGTTGAAGCCTACTAGGCCTCTGAGCATTAGATACCATTCTTTGAAATAGCCTATCACTCCCAGTAGTTCTTTGTCATGGATAGGGTAATTTCATTCAGTATCATTCATTTTTCTGGAGAAGAAGGTGACAGGTAGTCTATTCTATGAGAGGTGTCCTCCAATGCCAAAGCTAGAAGCATTGCTCTCCACTATAGTTGCATCTGCCTCAAGGTCTAGGTCCTATCCTACTAGTAAGCCTCTATAGTAGAAGTAGTCTTTTAGTATCTGGAAGGCTTGTTCTTGGCATTCATCCCAGACAAAAGGTTTGCTTTTTCCTGTCAACTCTACCAAGGGGGTAGCTAGCTCTGTGAAGTTTTCAATGAAGGTCTAGTAAAAGTTTGCAAATCCCAAGAAGGATTGGACTCCTTTGACTGTCTTTAGGGCTTCCCAGGTGGAAATTGCTTCAACTTTTCTAGGGTCTATGCTGATACCCTTTCCCACTTCAATGATGAACCCTAAGTACTTTGTTTTCTTAACCTTGAATTCACACTTGTCTACATCCAGTTGGAGCCTGGCTTTCTCTAGTTCTGCTAGCACCTTCAGGACATGTTCTTGGTGCTCCTGTTTTGTCCCATTTGTATAGATTAAAATGTCATCCACATATGCTGAACAGAAGTTGTCAAGGTAATTCCTTAGTACCTAGTTGACATATTGTTAGAAGACTGCTGATCTATTTGAAAGTCTAAAGGGCATCACTTTCTACTCATAGAGGCTATAGCATGTGTTGAACACTGTTTTCCACTCATCACCTTCTTTCACTCTGATCTAATAGAAAGCCACACATACATCTAGTTTAGTCAGCCATTGTGCCTTGGCTACTTAGCAGAGGGTTTCATATATAAGGGGGAGAGGGTATCTATCCTTGATAGTGATTGTGTTCAAACCATAATAGTCCACACAAAACCACAGACCCCCTCCTGGTTTCTTGGTGAACATGACTAGTGCTGTAGCAGCTAATTGACTGGCTCATATATACCCTTTATCCAGGTGTTCTAACAAAGTTTTTCTCAGGACTAATAGTTCATCCCATGACATGCTATAGAGGGGGCCCCAGGGAGCTCACTTTTCTTTGCCATTCTTGTCTTTCTCTAGGTGGATTTCCAAGTCTATCCCTGGGCAGTAGGGGATTTCTTCATCTTGTTTGTCCTCAAAGACTCCCAAGTGTTCCTAGTATATTTTTAGAACTTTCATCTTTGGGTCTATCTTGCTCTTGACTTGCAGGGCTTTCTTGATATCTGCAATGGTGGCTATGAAAACAAGTGGTTCTTCACCTCTGTGCACTCTACATTTGTCTCTCAGTATTTGGGTAGCCATGACAGCTCCTATAAGTGCCTTAGGTCATTGCACTTTGTTGTACCAAGAGATAGGGTGAACCTTATAGGTTGCACCAGGGAGATATAGTTCTATGATACTGCTATCTAGGGAGATTATAGCATTGTTCTACTCTATCCATAGTGTTCCTAGAATTAGTTTTTCACTTTGGCCTGGCACTATATAGGTGAATGCTCTGTGTGTTTTAGCACTACTGATGTCTAAGTCTAAACACACCACTATGTCTAGGATTGATTCCTTATTTACACCTTTCAGGGCACAGGGTTTTATTTTCATACACTTTAGTTTCAGGAGGTCAATAGTATTTTCATTGATGGTGGTGAAGGAGTTACACCTATTGTCTATCAATACTGTGATAGCATGTTGGGAATTTGCAATCACACTAGTCCAGAAGGTCCAGCCAGTCATCTTTTTCTCAAACTGCTTCCATTCCTATTCTAATGTCTTGCATGACAGGCACTTTTCAGCTACACACATTAGTTTTCCATCATTTCATTGACATCATCTCTAGCCTCTACTAAATCTTCCACATCAGGGGCTTTCCACTGTGACTAGATCTGTATGGAGTTTACTTTGGCTCCAGCACATCTGGATGGGTTGATCACAGGTAGCAGGGGGCATTGGGAGGTGCCACACCCTGGGCAGGCACAATGCAAACACACTTTAGCAGTTCTTCAAGCTGTCATTTCTTCTGCCAACACCTATTTCACCCACTTTCCCTTCAGCTCCTGGTCTGTTGGGAACTTCTTTCCAAACACATTGTGGGTGGGCTGAGTGTGTGCATTGTAGGAATGTGTCTAGTCCATTGGTTCCCCACTGTAGGGGGTAGGAGGTGGGGGACAAGCATTCCCAGCAACTATTTTCAAGCCCCTGGGGTTCATTGAACACTATATTGCTAAATCACAATACTAGTCAAAGTTCAGGTCATCAGTTCCCATCAGTGACATGAGGGTGTATAGGTCTAGGTTCATGACACTTGCCAGCTGGGAAATCTTTGCATCATCATGCTAGGCTAGACCTCTAGCTTACAAGAGGTGACCTTTGAATACAGGGAAGAATTCTCAGAATAGGGTGTTACCTTAGGGAGTTTACAACAGGATCAGGTGATGGTCTCATGCAGATGGGTCCTTGTAGGTCTTGTCTAGATGCTTAAACAATTCTCCTACCTCTAGGTTTGGTTTACCCTAGAGCCTTGTGGTGAACTCACAGCAGCTGGCCTTGGCTATGCCTTGTAGACAGGAGACAATGTAAATAAGTTGAGCTAAGGGAGGCCCTATAGCTTCCCTATCTATAAGGATCTTATTCAATGTGTCTAGGCACTAGTCTAGATATTTTTTTCAGTCTCCTTCAAATGTACATAGTGGGGGTAGGACTTGTCATAGTCATTGTTGCATATAGATAATCTAGGGGGGCTGGGAGGCTAGGGGGTTTTCAGAGGTTTAGGCTTAGGGGGCTTATGAGGTCAGGGCACCTGTCAGTAAAGGTGTAGTAGTCACTGCAGTGGGTGGTCTGTTAAATTGGGACTGACTTGAGTAAAAGGTAGATTCTTAGGAGCTATTATAGCATAGGTCTATGTTATTACTATTATTGTCCATGGTGTAAGGGGGGCATGAAGAGGGGTCAAATGTCAAAAAGTATAATCATTATAAGGCTATATAATGAGAAAGAGTTTCTTTAAGAATTGTTGCTAGTGCTAGATGATGATGTCTCAAGGACTATACCTTAAAGTGATTTATTCTTAAAGAAACTGAGGAGAGAAGGGAAAGAAGAAAAGAACTAAAGACTAGAGTGTTCCTCCTTTTACATCCTGTGATGATTTGCTGAGGACACATCTCCCTTTCATGTGATCCTTTCCTATACCCTTGCTTGATCTCCTCATAGGCGCCCAGCCTATAACAGACAAGATCCTTCAACACTGGAAATACAGGAAACAATACCAAGTGTTGGTAAAATAGACAGGTTATGTAGAACCAACCTGGGAACCATTAGTGCACCTTGAAGACACAGCTGCCCTAGAAGAATACAAGCAGACCACTGACCATCCCTAGGTGACCTGAAAGGAGGGGAAGGGATTGATTGTAATGATCTATGGATCATGTATGGTTCAGGCCCTGCCCTCACCCAGGAAACCATACAATGCACCAAAAGTCCCTTTTTCTCCCTAGCCCTTTCCCTAGTGCCTCCTAGTGTCTCCTAGTGTCTCTTCCTAGTGTCTCCCTTTAGTCCCTCTGCCATAGTGCATATTTCCCAATGTACATATAAACCACCCAACCACTATAGTTAGCATAGCTCACTTTAGTTTCTTTTAGAACTCATTGAGTTCTTCTTTAATACAGAGCTGTTATGCAATTGAATCTTCTTGTATCTCATGAAGCCTTACAGCTGTCTTCCACTCATCCCCTTCTGCTATCCTTACTTAGTAGAAAGCTACTTATATATCTAACTTAGTGAGCCACTTAGCTTGTGAGATTACTCTCAAAGTTTCTTGGATCAGTGGTATTAGGTAATAGTCCTTTTTAAGTATAGTGTTTAGTGCTCAATAATCAATGCATAGTCTTAGGCCTCCCCCTGGCTTCTTCATGAATAGGACTAGGGCTCCTCCTACTGAGTTGCTAGAATAGATGAACCCTTTTTCTATCAGTTCTATCAGGGTTTTTCTCAGTACTAGTAGCTCATCTCATGACATTTGGTATAGTGGGGACTATAGTAGTTCTTTTTCTCCTTGAAGATCTATTTTCATATCTAGCTGTCACAGGTTAGCCTACAGATGTTCATGTAAGCAGGTTCGGAGATAGTCAAAGATTATGCATTAAAGAGGAAAGGAAAGGGAAACTACTCTAAACTAGCTAGTTGGTGAGGAAGGTTCTTATGGTCCCCTTCTGTGGGGTGGGTCTCCTATAGTGGGGCTGGCCAGTGTGTCCTTCCAGGTGCAGCCCTTACATCTGCCTCCTTCTTCTCCTTCTTATTTCCAGTTATTGTGCATTAGTTTCCTTCCACTCTTCCAGTGTGATAGTGTTCTCTAGATATTCAGCTGGTTCCTATGTAGGCTGATTCTACCCTTGCCATTTGACTCAGTATTGTAACTTGCTATATCTTGTCCTCTAGTTCAGTATCTTTTCCACATTGTATTTGTCTATACTATCTTCATGTCCTACTAGGCCTAGGCAGTCATCATAAGTAGTCTAGGATGGGAAAGCATCATCTGCTATAGGTCTGAGTTAGTCAGTATAGTAGGTGTCATAGGCTGTCAAGCCTGGTATATCTAGCTTATAAGTGTGACTGTCAACCTTCTCTTTCACTTTATAGTAGATATGTTTGCTTTGTAGTCTACATCCTAGTCCTGGTCTGAAGTGCTCCTTTCATAGTGTCAGCTAAACCTAGTCACCTGGTTAGTAGTCTCTGTATAGCCTTCATTTCCCATTTACAGCTTCTTCCATAGTAGCTCTAGCCATAGTAAGATTTGCCTTAGCCTAGTCTTGAGTAGTCCTCAATTTGTCTAGAACTCATTTTGCTTAGCCAAGTGGGCCATCAGGGTTTGGCAGTAGTGTCTAGGGGGGTTCTAGGTCAATTGTCTTAGGGTAGTAGCTATGACTGAGGAAGAATAGTGATATTTGGGTTGCACTGCTTAGTGTTGTATTGAGAGCAAACTCAACTATTGGGATAGCCTTTAACTAATGTGGTCCTTAGGCTCTAAGCTTAGTAAGTTTAGACTTGACCTCAGTATTTATCCTCTCAATAGCTCTATTAGTTACTAGGTGGTATACTGTTATTGACCTCCTCTCCACTCCAAGTTCTATGCAAATCATTTTCTAAGCTATATTGATGAATTCTCAGTCTGAAAGTATAGATCTTAGTAGCCTATAGTGCCTATAATAGTTGTGGAAGAAAGCATTAGCTACATTTTCCATATCTAGTGCTTTCATTGGCATTAGGAGCACTCCTTTCAATATACAGTTGATCATAGTGAGTATGTAGGTGAATTCCTCCTCACCTTTCTTCACTGTTAGCAGTAGGCCAATAAAATCAATTGTAATGTCTTACTATAGCTGATCTGGGATAGGCAGAGGTTTCAACAAGCCTTCTTTGCTAGTACACCAAGTATTTGTGCTTCCACAGACTTAGCAATTTCTCAAAAATCATCATATATCTACAATAAAGTTAGGCTAGAAAAACATATGAGCTAGTTCTGCATATAGTATATTCTTTCCAGGGTGTATGAGGGTAGGTGAGTCATAAATGTCTTATATTAATGCTATTCTCAAAGGTTCTGAATTAGGGACCTAAAATTAGCCTTAGTATAGTACTTGCATCTTGTCATCCAAGGAGCAGTCACTGACACCTATGTACAGTCTGTGTCTGAGATCTTCTGGCCACTGGCTGTCTTTCACTATTAGGCAGGTTCTGATTTGTTCAAGATCTTTGTCATTGTCTATAGCCTTGGACTACATGCTCTTCATTTTCTCTGGCAGTGAATCTAGGGGTGTAGCTTTACTTGGAACCAGAAGTTAGCTGTCAGTATACCTCACTTTGAGCACTTCATCAACTCTATTTCTCTGGGATTGTAGCAGCTATTGCTTTCATTCCTTGAATTGACTATTGTCTAGGCCTTCTGGCATGTCATACTGAGACAAGGTGTCAGGGAGTGTAGAGAGCTTGCCTAGGTGGTGAGTGATGAAATAATTATACTCACTCAGCATCAGGTACTAATAGGCTTGATGTTCTGACAGATGTTGGAGCTTTGTAAAGTATAGGAGGTTCTTATGATCTGACACCACCTCAAAGGCATCCTTCAAACCTTTCAGTTCACTACACTATTCCTTGAGTATATAAATGATTGTAAGAAGTTCTTTGTCATGAATAGAGTAGTTGTATTCTGATATAGTCAGTTTTTGGCTTGTATATGCACAGGGGTGTTTAGAACTATCTGGCTGAATCTATAGGAGAGCAGCACCTATAGTGTACCTAGAGGCATCTGCCTCTACTATTGTTATCAATTCTAGGTCATAGCTACATAGGATTAGCACTGAGGTAAAGGCTTGCTTAAGTTTCCTGAATGCCTTATCTACTACTTTATTCTAGTAAAATGTTTTCTTCACTGTTACCAGGGCATTAAGTGGTATGATGACTTCAGAATAGTTGTCAATGAACCCTTGGTAGAAATTGCAAAGCCCTAAGAATTTCCTTATATACTGTATAGAACTTGGTGTTTCCTATTCTGAGATCACTGAGATTTTCTTTAGATCTATCAGGATCTGACCAGGTTGTAGGATGTATCCCAGGTATATGATTTCCTGAGTTATGAACTCACACTTGTTGATATCTATAGTCAGGCCTCCTTCTCACAGACAGGTCAAGGCTGTATTGACTTTCTCATAGTGATCTTCTAGGGTTCTATTTGTGAAGATAAGAACATCATCAATATACATAGAGGCCTAAACATCAAGGTATAGTCATAATAGGCTGTTAATGAATCTCTGGAAGTGTACAGGTGCATTGGCCAGTCCAAATAGCATCACTTACTACTCATAAAGTCCCTAGTGAGTCCTGAAAGCTATTTTCCATTCATCTCCTTTAGCAATCTGAATGTTGTGGAAGGCAGAGATGACATCTAGTTTCATAAAGAGGGTTACTTCTGAGACATTGCATAGGGTCTCTGTGATATTGGGAAGTGGGTAATAGTCCTTTATCATTACTCTATTGAGAGCTTAGTAGTCTACACAGAAGTGTAAACCACCACCTGGTTTCTTGATGAATAGGATTAGTGTGGTAGCTATGGACTTGCTTAGGTATATGTAATCTTTCTATAGCAATGTCAGAATCATTTGGTGAAGAACCAGGAGTTCATTGTGAGACATCTTGTAGAGAGGACCCTATAGTACTTTATTGTCTAGGACAGATAGCTCAATCTCATAGTCTATTCCTAGACAGTGAGGAGGGAGGTGCTTAGTAAATTGTATATCTAGGTTGAAAGTATTAATATTTTCATTTGATACCTAAGCAGGTACCTTGCTTTTCCACTTTGATAGGTCTATAGGTAGTTAGTCTTAGTAAAGGCAGTCTAGGGCTTTGTTGATGTCTTCCACTGTAGCTCTGAAAACTTTGGCCTTATATATACTATAGTCTTTGCTATCTTTTTTGATCAACTATTCAAAAGTTCATAGCCTCCTTACAAACTGAGGTTTAGCTAGCATTATAGTGTTTCTACTATAGACTATGATATTATTACTTTTGAAGGTGATTGTATCTCTTTCATAGTCAATTACTGTATTGTTTCTCTTAAGCTATAAGTATCTAATCAGAACTTCATCTATTAGGTTTAGGATAACCTAGGCAGTGTGCTTTTCTTTGAAGCCACCTATATCTATTTTGAAAAAGGCAATTTAGTCTGAGATAGTGGGCTTCATGCTATTAAACAGGGTCAGGCTATAGGGTTTCCTGGCCCTTTGTGTAGGGAGCTTATTCTTTATCACAATTCTTTCACTGATCATAGAGGTTGAGGTACTGCCAGTATCTATTAAGGCAATGGATAGGAGGTTCCTATTAATAACTATGTCTACCTCTATAGCCTGGTTCTTATGTAGCTATTCCTTATCCTCCTTTTCCCAGTTCAACATGAATTGTTTAGGCCCCTCCTTAGACCTCTGTACACAACTTTGCATAGAGGTATCTAGTTTTCCAAAGGGGTGTCTTCTTCATCTGAGGACTCATCTAACTCAGGGCTCACTTCCTCTACCTTTCTGACAGGCCTTGAGGAGCTCACTAGGGGTCATGCTGGAAGGTAAGGGCATTGAGCTGATTTGTGCCCTGAAGTGCTATAGCAGTGGCAGTGTCCTTCTTAGTAGTGTTTATCAATCTCTTCCTTAGGGACCTAGTGTACTCTCTTTTGGCTGGAGGACAATGAAGAGGCAGACCTGGTTTAGTCTCTAGTGCCTCTGGTGTGGCTTTTGTCATTCCTACTCCAGGTGCTTAGTCAAGGTGGCTAAGGTCAGTTTCCTGACCCTCTGTTTCTTCTAGCTACTAAGCTAGCCCCTAACATGAGTAGGTCCTTCTTATACTCAATAAAGGAGGTGTACTCCTTTATTAATACTATTCTATCTATAAGCTCTACTGACAGCCCCTGCTCTATATATGAGATCTTAATATTATCAGGCCAGCTGGAGCCATTAGCCTTGAGGAAGATTAGTTCAGCTTCTGCAATGTAGTCTAGTACTATACACTATCCTATCAACAGGGTCATTACTCTTTGGATAGCACAATACACTATACTAGGGTCTGAGAAAGTATCCTCTAGAAGAGTGTAGAAGGCTTTGAGGGCCTTTTTTCCATCCTTCATCATCAAGTAGGTCTCAATGTAGGGGGACACCCTATTCCTGGCCTTGCCTGTCAGGTGGCTATAGGCATAGTGTATAAAGCCTTTGTCACCACTAAGCACTTCACTATCCTATATATACTTATTCTTTAGCTCTACTATGAAAGACTTCAGCTGGAATGCACTTTTTCCATTATATTTTTCTATATCAGGGAGGGTAGGGTGTCTGGTGTTGTGGAGCTGGAGTTCAAGGTGCTCCACTTTGGACAGGAGTTCTGAAATTGTCTCCTTATCTGTTATGACACTAGTCTTGGATTCAGTATCACTCATTGTCTCATTATTATCCATAGGGGAAAGAAAAAAAAGGAAAAAGAAAGAAAAAAAAAGATTATACTGTGATTATAGGGGTGAGAAAAGAAATTCATTATTAGTGAATGTGTAATGATGTCACAGGTTAGCCTATAGATGTTTGTATAAGCAGGTTCAGAGATAGTCAAAGATTACACATTAAAGAGGAAAGGAAAGGGAAACTACTCTAAACTAGCTAGTTGGTGAGGAAGGTTCTTATAGTCCCCTTCTATGGGGTGGGTCTCCTATAGTGGGGCTGGCCAGTGTGTCCTTCCAGGCGCAGCCCTTACACTAGCCAGGGTCAGTGGGGTGGTAGTTCTTTATTTAAGTGTATAAAGGTATCCTATAAGTCTGTGTATTATGTTAGTAGTCTTTTATATAGTTCTACTAGTGATGTTTCAGGCTTCTTCTTCAGTGCTTTATTGATATCTTCTATACTAGCTGTAAAGACTTTTATCATATTATTATCTTTTCTCTTAGCTATTCTTATCATTATAGTGAATGCTTGTCTATTAACTACACTCATTTTCATTTTTCTATTATTCATTTTTTTTAATCTTTCTTCTCTTACTCTAAATTTTTCAACCACTATATTACTAGAGCAGATAATCATTCTATCCTCTTAGGGTATATAGATAGCTCCTTGCTTCTTAATCTATAGTAGCCCAAGTGTCACATCATAGTCATTGCCAGGTATAATATATATAAACACTTCTTTTTCTTTATAGCCTTCAATGTTGATAGACATATAGGCTACTTCCTTGATCACCCCTCTACTTCCTATTACTCCTTTCATTATGTATACTAGGATTAGAATCTACTTTAGTTAAGCTTATTTTATAAATGAATCAGATACTATATTGTATACTAATGAACCAGGGTCTATTAATGTAGTTGTTATATTTATATCATTGATCAGGACTTCTACTAAAAGCAGACTATAGTCTATTATTTCTTTCTATTCTCTCAACTAAAGTTTAGTCAGATCCTCCTCTTAGTGCCTCTACTCATGACTTTACATAGGGTTTAGGCTTTTCCCTGATCATCTGCTACTAAGGTTTCTTCCACTGGTAGTATATTCCATTCCTTAACTATAGTGTTGTTGACTTAGGTCTGAATAGGGGCTAGCCTTCTTACTGGTTTCAGGGGGCAAACTCTAGCCTAGCATTTGGGTCATATATAGCATAGGCAGATGTTTACCTAGTGTCTTCAGGACATCTCTTCCTTACTAACCTATTTTATAACTCTACCTATGTACTTGTAGTCATCTAGTAGCCTAGGGCTGGAGTTTTGTATTAGCTTAGGTCTTAGGGTAGAGTAGGACTATATATAGTTTGAGTCAATGTCCATTAGATTACTATATTCTCTTAGGACCTCATTGTACTAGTTCAGACTACTGATATATATACTGAATTTATCAAGGTTTTTATTTCTCAGGATATTTATATATACTTGTTAGTAGATCTTGATTTCTTCTTCTAGTGTTTTGCCTAGAGCTATAGCAAGTATGTAGTAGGTCACTTTCCTATCTAGTCCCTTATAGAAGGCATCTATTTTAATCTCCTCTGGCTATTCCTATCCTCTGGCCTCCTATAGTAGTTTAGAGAAGTCCTGGATATATACTTCATAGGTGTCTCCTTTCTACTTCAGGGCATTCAGCTTCATATATATAGTGTCTATATGTCCTAGGTCATTAAACCTATTGTCAAGGACCTTCTATACCTTAGCTTCTATTACCCCTTCTTTTTTTTATAGTTCTATTAGTTTTACACTGATCCCCTCACTAGCTTGTATTATTAGGGATATTAGGATAAGGGTGATTTTTTTCTTATTACTAAGGTTATCTTCATATTCTATTACTCCTTGTATTTAGTCTTTCTAAGCCCTATATAGGGCTTAGTTACTATTATACATAGGGCAGCCTAGGGCTACTACTGGTGTGTTTTACATTGTGTATTTTCTTATGTCTTTAATAGGGATACTATAGATTCTTACATCTTCAATAGGGATGTCTTCATAGTCTATCAGGCTTTTATAAATACTTGAATCTTCTAATGAGAATTGATATGTTGGCATTAAGTTTTTGGTATGAGGTGTTTTTGTTTTTGGGATGATTAATCAATTTATTATAGGTAAGGTGTAATGCTATGATTCATATATAATCTTTATTGATTGATGAGGAGGGAAAGGAGTCTATCTAGAAGGTTGTGCTGGTGAGCAGGGTGAAATACCTCACTTACCCCCTGTGTTTCCACCCACCTTCACCACCTTCCATATTCAGTACTAAACTGCAATACTAGTGTTGAAGGATCTTGTCCACTTGGTATTCCCCTATAACTATATCATTTGTAGCCTCCTCCTGTGATATTAGGGGTAGCTTATAATTAGAAGACACTTGGGATAGTAATAGGTCTTCTCTATATCAGTAGACCAGGTTGATATAGAATACTAGGTGGATGCCAGAGGGGGTATTGAGTTTAATAGTATAGGATCTAATAAGGCTAATGACTTTATATAGTAGTGCTAACCAGTTGAGTGGTAGCCTATTAAACTTGAATCACAGGTAGCTTGAATTATCACTATATGAAGTAGCTTATAGGCTAGGACCCACAGGTGCTCCTGCTATAAAAGGTGTGTTTCTGAGTCAAGGGAGTATTCACTGATTTACTAAGACAGGCCCTAGTTGTTAAGGAATATATATGCTTTTCCTTATACTGCTGAGTAGGCTTACTAGTATCTCTCATTGTATCTCAGTGTAGTGTCCTATAGGTTATAGAGTTCTAGGTCAGTGAATAGGGATAGAAGACTTAGGTAGGGAGTGACTTCCAAGCCTTCTAGATCTTTATCAGGGTTTTTAGCCTATATTACTATAGTTATGATAAAGTTCTTACTACAGGGGTATAGCATCTAGTGAACTCTAGATTATAGTCTATTATTAGATAGGTCATATAGGAGGTCTTAGTCATGTCAGGACAGGGCATTAGAGGTGACTTATGTGATTCCAGGTCTATATATCAGTGTGAAGTCAAACTCAGATAATTCATAAGACTAGTAGTATTGATATTCTGAAAGAGTCTAATGGGTTTAGAAGTAGATGAGGTTATAGTAGTCAGTATATACTTAGAATATAATACTAGCTAAGAAAGGGCACTAATATTTTAAGTAGGAAAAGATTACTAATATTTCCTTATCATAGATAGGATAGTTGACCTTAGCTAGGGTAAGTTTCTATAAGAAGTATATAATAGGCTACTAAAGGGAATCCAGGCCCTATTATCTCAATGAGGCTCCTATTATCTATCTAGAGGCATCTACTTCAATAATAGCAGGGTAATTAGGGTCATAGGTAGCTAGGAAAGGTATAGAGATAAGGGCCTGGTAGAGCTTATCAAAAGCTTCTTACTAGTCTAGGCCCTAAACAAATACTTAGTCTTTCTTAGTCAGTGTAGTCAGTGGTAATACTAAAGTCAAGTAGTTCTTAATGAAATAGTAGTAGTGTCACAGACAGGCAGGAAGGCTCTATGGGACTGACTCAACAGCTCACAGACAGACAGGCAGGACAGGTAGACAAGGACAAGGACAGAAGGAACAGTATATTTAAGACAGTAACAGATACCAGGAACAGAAGATGAGGACATTGCTTGGGGAGTAACATTCAGGTAACAGAGGGAGGTTCTATCTAGTCTATATATCTACACAAGTTGTAGTCAACAGATCTACAGTGGGGTGTGAGGCTGGTAGCAGTGAGCAAGGCTCTAGCATTGAGCAGGACAGCAGTTATACAGGGAATGCTAAAGTAGTGTGGAAATGGTGGTCATGTAGAAACAGTGGTCATGCAGAGGACAGTGTCATACCATGATGGACAGTGGTTATGCAGAGGATGCTAGTGTACTGTTGTATTATACAGGAACACTAGTGTACTGTGACAGTTATGTGGAAGACACTAGTATACTATGACATTTGTATTATACAGGAACACTAGTGTACTATGACAGTTATGCAGAAGACACTAGTGTACCATGACAGTACCCCCCTCTCTACAGCAGAGCTCCATTGATGCTGAGAGGGTAACCAGGAGGGTTCACCTAGGGGCCAGGCTTGTCAGGGTAATAGCAGTGGTAGTTCTCCACTAGCTACTTTGTATTTTCTAGGTATTCAGTAGGTTTAGTAGTTAGGTCATTATAGCTAGTCTAATGAATAATATATTTCAGGCAGGGGTGGTATCTATAGCTATAGTATTCCTAGAAGGAGTCTAAGACTTCTTCAACTTCATACTCAGTTTGTCTAGCCACTTCAACATGAGGTGGAGGTAGATGAACTTATCTAGGGATTAGGTCAGAGGTATTAGTATATTAGAGCTTAGATACATAGAAAATAGGATATATCCTCATAGAGGTAGGTAACTCAAGTTTATAAGTATATAGGCTTATGATCTTATAGATATAGAATAGTCCTAAGTTCTTCTAGTCTAGCTTCTTCTAAGGCTAGGTAGTTTGAATTATCTAGGTGTTAAGCCAGACTTTATCATTAACTTAGAACTAGTAGGGTAGCTAGTAGTGCTGATTTGCCTACTCTTCATAGAAGTTTTAGGCTATTGCTATTTCAGAATAGGTCAGTTCTATTATCTCTTCTATTCAGGTAGTAAAGGCAGTAGTGTCTCAGGACTAGGTGGAATTAGGCAGGTCAGAGATTAGTTTGAATCCTATCTAGGGTTGGAATCTATAGTTCATAAAGAAAGGGGAAATATTAGTAGTTTCAGAGTAGTGTATATTGCTAGAGAACTCAGCTAGTGGTAACTAATCTTCCTAATCATCTTATAGATATACTATATATACATATAGATATTGTTCTAAGACTGAATTCATTCTCTCAGATTAACCATTAGTTTCTAGGTAGTAGGTAGAGGATAGGGTTAGTTCAATTCTCAAGGACTAAGATAGACACCTCTAAAATTCAGTGATAAATTGAGGTCCTCAGTCTAAGACAATAGTCAATAGAAGGCTATACAACTTCTAGATATTCTTTAGGTATAGATAGGTAGTGTCTTCAGTGTTATAGTTACTATGATAGAGAACTAGATATTATATCTTTATCAGATAGTCTATAATCATAAGGATAATATTATAGCTATTACTCTTAGGTAGGTAGGTGATAAAATCAATAGATATATCACACTATACTCTCTCAGGAATTAGCAGTAGGTGAAGCAGGCCTTTCTAGCTATCATAGAAGGGTATCATATAGTGGCAGGTATAGCACTAGTAAACCTAGTAGGCAATATACCTTACTATACTAGGCTAGTAGTATTCCTAGGACAGGAGGTCATAGGTTTTGGAATGACCTAGGTGCCTTAAGACAGGAGAATCATAGTATAAATAGAGGAGCTCTACCTTTAGGGTATTACTTTTAGGGATATACAAGTGGTCTTATATATATAGGTAGCCTTTACACTCTAAGCACTTGGCTAGGGTAAGTATTAGTAGGTAGCTTATTTCAGGGTTTAGAACCACTACTAGAGTAGTATAGGGTATAGGGTTAGAATCATATATAGTGTTATGGGACTTATAGTTGCTATTAAGTTTGCTGATTGATGACTTTATTGTCAGATGAGGAGGAAAGGAAGAAACTATCTAAAATGCCTGCTGGCCATGTGTCCTTTACATGTCCTCCCAGGTTTCATGCCATCTTTGACTGCCTTCCTCATTTAGCCTAGCTCCTTATCTTCTGCATCTCTACCCTGTAATATATTTCTCTTTCTCTAGGTTGAGATGTATGACCTTCTCAAGTAGAATCTGGTATCCTTGCCCATTTCACTTATAGGTTTCCTGATTTAGTCAAATAGATCTCTTTAGGTCTATTGTTTTCTATAATTCACCCCTATTTTGCTTCCCATTAATCTATTACTTGTAGATTAGTCTCTAAGATCACATCAATTAGTTCTGTAGTTAGTTTCCTAAAACCTGTCTATTTCACCTAAACTCTCCTTGTATTCCCTATCCCCACTATATATAGAATCTCATCTACCTCCTATAGTTCATGCCCTTCTTCTGATATGATTAGTTTCACTACTACCTCTACCTCCCTGTTTTAGCCTGGCTAGGGGTCCTTTACTATAGGTCTGAGGAGATCAATATGAAAAACCTTATAGATCTTTCCTAGGACATCTAGCTCATAGGTTAAAGGAGATACTTGCCTAACTACCTTATACTTCATATTTAGCTAGTCTAGCTTCTTACTTAGTCTACCTATCTATATGTTCTTCATCTTTAGCTATACATTGTCTCTAGGCCTAAAAATTAGTGCTGGGCTATGGTGTCAGTTCACTTGGACTTCTATATTCTACTATATGTCTACTACTACCACTTAGGCCTACTTGTTTAACTCTCCTAGTTTGACTACTACTTCCTCTGCCTTCACTATTCTACTGCCTTCTATGCTTTTGTCAATTCCTTCTATCTGCACTAGTACAATGTTATAACTATGTGTAAGGAAAAAGGGGCTGACTCTATAGCAGTGTGGCTAGGGATAGTTGTTCAATGAGAGCTATGCTAAAGGAATCTATTCTAGCTAATCTTCCTAGTCTATTGTAATATATGTTCACAGGTAGAATAGTACTTCTTGGTTTGCTCTCTCTATACCCCTATCTATTTAGGGATAGTATACTGTTGAGAGTTTCCTCTCAATGCCTAGGACTTCATATAGTCTTTTCTATATCTCACTCACCTATTACTGCCTATAGTCACTGATAATCCACCTTAGGGTCCTATAGTGTATATATATATGTGTAATGACAGCCTTGATTACTATTTCTATCTCAATGTCCACCAGGGGAACTAGTATCACATTACCTATCAGTCAGTATGTAACTACTAGTAAGTTCTCTATCTCTCCTAGTAGATGTGTCATGAAGTCTATTGAGATTCCTTGCCAGGGTTGGTTAGGAATTAGCAGTGGTTTCAACAGCCTATAGAGCTTCTCTCACTATAGTTTTACTCTCCTACACTAATCACAGTTTCTCACCAACCTCTTGACATTGTTATCTAGTCCTAGCTAGAAGAATTATTGTCTGAGTACTGCTACTATCACATCTCATCCTCTATAGCTGGAAATTAGGTTATTGTAGTGCTTCTACAGTAGGATTCCTCTTAGGTATTCATAGTTTAGTACCTAGATGGCATAGTGATGTTTTATAACTCCACCTTGTATTTCATACTCTACCACTTGAGCTGACCTTGGTAGCACTAATGATATAGGGAATTATTGCCTATTTTAGACATATTGTGTGATCTTCTCATAGTCCTCATTGTCTTATAGAGCTTACTACTACTATTCTTTCAAATCTGAGTCTGTCTCAAATAGACCTCTACTGTCTTATACCTGGATCTATACATCTGGTTTCAGTTCCTATTCTTCTTTCTAGAGCTGTTAGGTCCTACTCTATTCTCTTTCTTTCAGGTCATTGAATTCATCCTTATAGGAGAGAGTGTCTAGTACCACTGCTAAGCATCTAGGCTAGTGAATTGTCATGAAGGGTAGAAGTTCCTCCATGTGCTATATCTATCTAACTTATCTCTCTGAGAGGATCTGCTTTGTCCTGAAGTACTTGAGGTTTTTATAGTTGATAATCAATGTGAATTCCTTAAGGCTCCTTACTTCTCCCCTCCACTTATACATGGCTTCAATGACTGCTAAGAGCTCCTTATCATAGATACTATAATTCTACTCTACTACATTCATCTTCTAGGAGAAGAAGGCAATTAGCTGCTTTCTGCTCTCTAGGCCCTGAGATAGGACTATACCTATCCCTACCCCTGAGGCATCTGTCTCTAGCTATATTTATTACTCTAAGTCCTAATTGCCTAGCATCTTATCATCCTAGAATATAGCTTTCAGAGTCTAGAATGACTCCTCTACTTCTAAGCTCAATATAAAAGGCTTGTCCTTCTTCATAAGTTTTACTAAGGGAGCTACTAGTGTTGAAAAGTCTCTGATGAAATCCTAGTAGTAGTTCATAAACCCCAGGAAACCTTGTACTCCTTTCACTGTAGTAGGGGGTTTCCACTCCTGAATAGCTTCTGTCTTCTCTAGGTCTATTGAAACTCCTTCTCCTGCTATAACTATCATTCCTAAGTACTTAACTCTTTTCACTTCAAATTCACATTTGTCAAGGTCCAGCCTCAATTCCACTTCTTTAAGTTTTTAAAGGACTTTCCTCACTTTCACTTAGTGGTCTATCCTTATACCTTTGGAGTATATAATGATGTCATTGATGTAGGCTAAGGTGAAGTCATCTAGGAACTCCTATAGGACATAGTTGATATATCTCTGGAAAATCAATGGTCTATTTGCTAATCCAAATAGTATAACTATCTATTCATACAATCTATACCTTGTTCTGAATACTATCTTCTATTCACTCCCTTCTTCAATACAGATATAGTGGAAAGCTACTTGAACATCCAACTTCATGAGCTATTTCATACCTGCTATCACCTGTAGTATTTCCTAGATCAATGGAATAGGGTATTAGTCTCTCTTGAGAATAGTATTGAGAGCTTGGTAGTCTATGTAAAACTAGAGTCTACCCCCTGGCTTTCTAGTAAATAGAACTAGTGCCCCTACTAGTGAGCTGCTTGTCCTAATGAACCCTTTTTCCACTAGTTTAGTCAGTGTTTTTCTCAATACCAGGAGCTCATCTCTTGACATCTGGTATAGTGGACCCTATAGTGCTTCTTTGCCTAGTTCAATTTCCAGCTTCATATCTAGTCCTGGTTTGTGTAGTAGTAGTTTCTCCCCTATATGTATAAAAGCTTCCTAGAGGTCTGTATATTGCTTTAGTAGTACTGTTTTGACCTCATTAGGGGTTGGATCCTTCTTCTTCTATAGAGCCTTATTGATGTCTTCTTGTAAGGGCTGTGCCTGGAAGGACACGCTGGCCAGCCCCACTATAGGAGACCCACCCCACAGAAGGGGACTATAAGAACCTTCCTCACCAACTAGCTAGTTTAGAGTAGTTTCCCTTTCCTTTCCTCTTTAATGTGTAATCTTTGACTATCTCTGAACCTGCTTACACAAACATCTGTAG
>JAYJND010000034.1:0-10192 GCA_038382165.1 Ceratocystis alfenasii | reverse complement strand
TGTCCTCTGTCCTCTGTCCTCTGTCCTCTGTCCTCTGTCCTCTGTCCTCTGTCCTCTGTCCTCTGTCCTCTGTCCTCTGTCCTCTGTCCTCTGTCCTCTGTCCTCTGTCCTCTGTCCTCTGTCCTCTATCCTCTGTCCTCTGTCTACACCTAGTAATACCACTATAATGAATCCCTTAAACCTAGTCTCACCCACTCCTGCTCCTAGGTCTACAATACTCCTAATACCTGCTGAGATGAAACATGTATTAGAGGAGATACATAGCTAGCTAGAGCTCTCCTAGTATAACTAGTAGGAGATCACCCAGAAGTTAGAATACTCTAAGCATAACTAAGAGCAAATGATATAATAGTTCTAGGAGGAAATAAAAAACCTCTAGTAATAACTTATAACTAGCCTATTACAGATGACCTAGGCTTTTACTACCTTAGTACCCCTAGCACCCTAAGCACCCCTAGTAGTGTTAGAAGTGCTAGCAGCACCTAATGCCCCTATAGTCCTAGTGTTCCTAGAGTCCTAACCAGCTAGGCACCCTAAGCTATAGCTCCCTAACATCTACCTTTTCTTAGGAAAGGGTTCAGAATACTAGGTATAGTCCTAGATAGTAGAGGCTAAGCTAGAGTAAGATAGTGATGCCATTAGTAATGACAGTAACTAGTTCACCTACCTATAGATATAGATGTCCACTATAGTATAAACTAAGGTGTCACTACTATATAGACAGGCTAAATTGAAGAATTACACTACTACCCAATTTCTCAAAGCACTAGATACTATATTTCTAGATCCCTATATAGAGGAATATGCTAAGGCTAAGCTATATAGCCTGAGTCAGGGAAATAATGAACTATTTTCAGTATTTATACTAAAATTGAAGAACCTGCTCCTTAAGGCTAGGATTATTAGCAACTATATATATATCTCAATCCTTAAATAATGCCTCAATGATGAGCTCATTAGGGCTATCTATATAGGTGTCAAAGCTAAAACCTACCCTACCTTTATCTCTAAGGTCTTTAGCCTAGCTTCTGACCTAGAAGCACTGAGAGGGTGCTAGACCTAGGTGAATACACTCCCTAGATTTAGCTATTAGACACCTACTCTAGCACCCCTGACCTAGGCTACTCCTTCACTAGATAGAATGGATTAGTAACTATCTAATGTCCCCCTTAAGCCTATAACCCTAGGAGAGAGGGAGAACCTAAAGTAGATAAACTCATGTTTCCACTGCTATAAACCAGGGCACCTATAGTGGAACTGCCCCCTTAACCAGGGGTAGCTAGTAGTGACCTAAGCTATAGAAGCCTAGTAACCTGATAATGCCCTAGTCCCTACTAAACACCTAGAAAACTACTAGGCCTAGATGACTATCACTATCCAGTGCCTGAAGGGGAGATAATTACTAAGAAAGAAATAGGAGTAATAGGTACTTATATAGATATAACTCTAAATAAATATATCTTTACCACTGCTTTCATTGATAACAGATGCCTCTATCTTGCCACTATTTCCCTATACACTACTCTTAGGTGTAAAGCCACCACCCTATCTATTATACCCTATCTAGTTGAATAAGTCATCAGTGACCTAAACCCCCTAATAATAACCTAGATCACTATGATTAACTTAGGCCTTAGGGGTCATAATGAAAAACTCTATATATATATTATCCCTAACCAGATAGAAGACCTAATACTAGGCTAACATTGGCTAATAGACTATAATACCTCTATATGCCTAGCCTAGAATGAAGTCCTCTTATAATAACCCTTTAGACTCTACCTTATAACTACCCCCCTTGACTTAGTTACTATAGCTATTTCCTAGTGTACAATACAGTCACTCTAGGCCTAAGTTACCAAGACTAAAGGTATCTATGTCTTTTCAGCCTCTCTCTACAATATTGAGAAAGCCTTGTAAACTAAGATCTATACTAACCCCTGAATGTCTTGCCCTAGCTAGCTACTCCTAGTCATCAGTGCATTTGACAGGAAGAAGGCTGCCACTCTGCCACTATCATGACTAGGCCTGGACACTGAGATCTGACTAAAACCAGATGAATTGACCCCTATGTATCCCTTATATTCCATGAGTAGAGAGGAGCTGCTAGTCCTATAGAAAACCCTATACAAGCTCCTTGACTCTAGCTTCATTCAGGCTAGTAGTACTAAAGGAGGAGCCCTAGTGATCTTTGTTAAGAAACCTAGTAGAGGCATTCATTTCTACATTAACTACTATGCCCTAAATAACACTATAGAGAAGGATAGATACCTACTGCCACTTATCTATAACACCCTCTATAACATTACATCAGCTAAATACATCTCTAAAGTCAATATTATCTCTACTTTCCACTATCTTCAAGTCAAAGAAGGCTATGAACTACAGACTGTTTTCCACACTTACCTCAGCTCCTTTGAATAGCTAGTAACTCCATTCAGCTTAAGTGGAGCACTAGCTTCCTTCCAGTGGTTCATTAACTATGTCCTTTCCTAGTAGCTAGGCATTACCTGCTCAGCCTACCTAGATAATGTAGTGATCTATACTTCAGGTTCTAGAGAAGACCACTGTAAGCTTGTCTGTCAGATCATCAAGGCCCTAGACAATATAGGCCTCTAACTAGATTAGGATAAGAGTGATTTCAAATCCTCCTTAATCAAGTATCTAGGCTTTATCATAGAGCCTGGTATTAGAATCTACACTAACCCTGAAAAGACCTATGTAATTCAAGAATAGGAAGCCCTAACTTCTATACATAGCCTCTATAGCTTCTTAGGCTTTGTAAACTTCTACTACTATTTTGTCAAGAACTACTTGACTTTAGTAATACCACTGACTACACTAACTAAGAAAGACTAACTGTTTATTTAGGGCCTAGACTAGTAAGAAGCTTTTGATAAGCTCTGCCAGGCCCTCATCTCTATACCTGTCCTAGCTACCTATGACCCTAATCACCCTACTATTGTTGAAGTAGATGCCTCTAGATAGGTAATAGGAGCCTCATTGAGACAATAGGGCCTGGATTCCCTTTAGTAGCCTGTTATATACTTCTCATAGAAACTTACCCTAGCTAAGGTCAACTATCCTATCTATGATAAGGAAATATTAGTAATCTTTTCCTACTTGAAACATTAGCACCCTTTCTTAGCTGGCATTATATTCCAAGTACACACTGACCACTATAACCTCATCTACTTCTAAACCTATCAGACCCTTTCAGAATATTAACACTACTGGTCTCATGAATTATCTGAGTTTAACTTCACACTGATACATAGACCTAGAATGATACAAGTCACCTCTAATGCCCTGTCCTAATATGACTAAGACCTCCTATATAACCTATCTGATAATAGACTATAATCTAGAGTTCACTAGATGCTATGCCCCTATAGTAAGAACTTTATCATTACTATAGTAATATAGGCTAAAAACCCTAACAAAGATCTAGAAGGCTTAGAAGTCACTCCCTACCTAAGTCTTCTATCCCTATTCACTGACCTAGAACTCTATAACCTATAGGATACTACACTGAGACATAATGAGAGATACTAGTAAGCCTACTCAGTAGTATAAGGAAAAGTATATACATTCCCTAATAACTAGGGCCTGTCTTAGCAAATCAGTGAATACTCCCTTGACTCAGAAACATGCCTTTTATAGTAGGAGCACCTATGGATCCCAGCCTACAAGCCACTTCATATAGTAATAATTCAAGCTACCTATGATTTGAGTCTAATAGGCCACCCTAGCACTACTATTACACAAGACCTTATAAGCTGCTCCTACACCTAGCCTAGGTTAATAGAAGATGTATAGTGCTTTATGAGAAACTACAATACTTATAGATAGAGCAAAATATAGTAGGAATAGAAGTATAGCCTCCTAAAACCCCTCCTAATCCTAGAATAGACTTGGTAAGAAATTACAGTTGATTTCATTATCAACCTTCCACCCTCTAATAGGCATACTATCATTATAGGTGTCACTGACTAGCTGTCAAAGTCCAAAGTCCTCATACCCCTGAAGTCTTCCACTGCTCATAATATAGCTAAAGCTTTCTTAGTCTATATATTTACTCACTATAGAACCCTATATGTGATCACCTCTGACTGAGGTCCACAATTCATTAGCCTTTTCTAGGCTGAAGTATACTACTAACTTAGGATCACTCATTATTTGTCCACAGCCTTCCACCTAGAGACTAATAGAGTATAGGAATACTTAAACTAGGAAATAGAGATATACCTCCAGGTGTTCACAGCCTACCTACAAGATGACTGGGCTTCCCTACTGCCCTAAGCATAGATCACCTTGAACAACTGGGTTTTAGCATCTATAGGCATCAGCCTATTCTTTTTCTGCCATAGCTACCACATAGACCCCATTGAAACTAATGCTCTATACCCCACTGGCTCAAGTATTTCCCTAGCCACAGCAGGACACAACTGGCTAGCAAAGCACTATGAAGCCACTGCATTTCCCAGGCATCTATAGCCCTAGCCTAAGAAGTATAGGAATAATACACTAATAAAGGCTGACAAGTTATAGAATCATTTCAAGTCAGTGATAGAGTCTACCTAAGACTCAAGAATGTCTATACCCTATACCCCTTAAAGAAACTCAACTGGTTAGTACTACTATATAAAGTCATTAGCCTTATTGGATCCTATGCTATCAAACTCAATACCCCCTCTAGCATCTACCTAGTATTCTATATCAACCTAGTCTACTAATACAGAGAAGACCTATTACTATCCCAAGTGTCCTCTAATTATAAGCCACCCCTAATATCACAGGAGGAGGCTATAAACAATGTAGTTATAGGGGAATACCAAGTAGACAAGATCCTTCAACACTAGAAATACAGGAAACAATACCAAGTGTTAGTAAAATAGACAGGTTATATAGAACCAACCTAGGAACCATTAGTGCACCTTGAAGACATAGCTGCCCTAGAAGAATACAAGTAGACCACTGACTATCCCTAGGTGACCTGAAAGGTGGGGAAGGGATTGATTATAATGATCTATAGATCATATATAGTTCAGGCCCTGCCCTCACCCAGGAAACCATACAATATACTAAAAGTCCCTTTTTCTCCCTAGCCCTTTCCCTAGTGCCTCCTAGTGTCTCCTAGTGTCTCTTCCTAGTGTCTCCCTTTAGTCCCTCTGCCATAGTACATATTTCCCAATGTACATATAAACCACCTAACCACTATAGTTAGCATAGCTCACTTTAGTTTCTTTTAGAACTCATTGAGTTCTTCTTTAATATAGAGCTGTTATGCAATTGAATCTTCTTGTATCTCATGAAGCCTTATAATAAGTATGACTGACTAATTTTCCCCTACTTCTCTATTCCCTACTCCTCCTAGGCTAAGGTACCTAGGAGACCCTAAGAGATCTATATATCACAGGTATAGAACAGTGTATAAACCATAGTAGAATAGGAAACCCTAGAACACCTGCTAGTATTTATAGTATCCCTTAAAGATATTAACCTAGCTCTTTACAAGTTAGCTAAGGAAGAGGGACTAGTTGACCTGAGCTAGGTAGATAAGATCCCTCTATAGGTGACCCCTGATAACTATATTACTTTCAATCCTAAAGCCCTATATATATACTGACTTCCCCCTTTGAGAGAGGGAATAAACTATAAGATCAACCTCATAGTTCCTAATAGTAAGGCCCCCTAGGGCCCCCTATATAAAATGTTATATAAGGAGCTACTTATACTCTACTAGACCCTCCTAAACCTATTAAAGAAGAAATTCATCTAAATCAGTAGCTCTACTACTACTACCCTAATCCTATTTATCTAAAAACCTAGGGGAGGCTTATATTTCTATATTAACTACTAAGCACTAAATAAATGTATAGAAAAGGATTATTTCCCCCTTCCCAAGTCTAATGAAACCCTATATAGAATCTATAAGGTGTAATGGTTCACTAAGTTCAATGTGGTCTCAGCATTCCATAATATCTGTATTGAGCTAGGAGATGAGTAGAAGACTGTATTCCATACTAGACTAGGGAGTTTTAAGTAGAATATAATGCCCTTTAGGTTAGCTAATACCTTAGTATAGTTCTAGTAGTTCCTAAACTCAGTTTTATAGGAGTACCTAGATGACTTTTACTTAGTATATATAGATGATATACTAGTCTTCTCAGAAGGGTCACTAGAGGATCACTATAAGAAGGCTAACTAAGTCCTTGAGAAACTAGTTCACACTAGTCTTATAGATGATATTAATAAGTGTATATTCACTATCTAAGAAGTCAAGTACCTAGGCTATATCCTTATACTAGGGAGAGCTAAGATAGACTATATGAAAGTTATAGCTATGAAGGAATAGGAAGTCCCTACTATATATAAGGAAGTCTAGTCCTTTATAGGTTTTATGAATTTCTACTAGATCTTCATTAAAGACTTTTCAGCACTAGCCTATCTATTAGTGGAGCTAACTACTATGAAGAACCTATTCATATAGTCCCTAGAAGCTGAGAATGTCATGGTACGCCAGTGCTTCCCATTTGACGACTGCCTTGTGTAGCCTCACAACCAAAAGGCCTGTGCCACATTGTTATGTTACACCAGTGGCTGCCCTGTGTAACCCCTCAACCAAAAGGCTTGTGCCAAGCATGACCACTACTAAGATATAACTCACTGTTATTGTACAATTCAGTACTAGATATAACTCACTGTTATTATATGATTCATTACTAGATATAACTCACTGTTATATCATGATGCCATAACATGACTCACCAAAGTGGCCCCAGCTGGTCAACTTCTGTAGTTATATAGTCTAGTTAGATCCTGTCCATCTGTCCTGTAATGTTGCTCCCTAAGCAATGTCCTCATCCTCTGTTCCCCTGCACTAGTTATCATAAATATACTGTTCTCTCTGTCCTCGTCCCTGTCTACCTTTTCTGTCTGTCTGTCTGCTGACCTGTTCCATCAAATTCCTTGAGTTTACTGCCTGCCTGTGACAGAGAAAGCCTTCTAAAATCTCAAGGATGTATTTTACTCTACCCCTATTCTGAAAACCTTTGACTATGACCTACTAAAAACACTAGAAGTAGATTCATTAGGTTATAGCATAGGTGCTATTCTCCTTTAACAGTATAGTAAGCAGCTATTCCTATGTATATACCTTAGTAAGAAGTTATTACTAGTAGAAGCTAACTATAAGATCTATAATAAAGAGTTACTAGTAATTATGAGGGCTCTTAAGGAATGGAGGGGAGAACTGAAAGGGGCCTAACACACTATACATATACTAACCAATCACTAAAACCTTATACACTTTATAGAGACCTAGCTCATAGAATAGTAAGCCCAATAGGCCCTACTCCTATCAGAATATAACCTCAAGCTCAAACACTAACTAGGGAAGCTGTCCCCCCTCCCTAATACACTGTCCCACTTGAATACACCTAAAGACAGTAATGACCCCTATATTATAGTATAGAAGTGCTAACTGCTCTAGCTAGATGGAAATAGGTTAATGAAAGTATAGTGAGTCAAGGTGTCTAATGAGTTACCTACCTCCCCCTTCTACAGTGCCCCCCTATATAAGCTATAGGAAGAAGCTATCAAATCTAATAATGTATACTCCCTCATATAAAGCATAGTAGCCACTGGAGCACTATGCTAGCTAGAGGCCCTCAAAGGTATATAGAAAGTCTCTATATTGGAATGCACCCTTAATACAGTAGAACACCTCCACTAGTATAACTGAATTTAGGTACTAGCATTAGAACCCCTCTACACAGGACTACTATAGGCAATCCATGACTCTATAGTATTAATTCACTTAGGGAAAAGGACAATAGTCTCTGAGTTAGCTAAACAGTACTTCTTGTCATGGTACACCAGTGCTTCCCATTTGATGACTGCCTTGTGTAGCCTCATAACTAAAAGGCCTGTGCCACCTTGTTATGTTACACTAGTGGCTACCCTATGTAACCCCTTAACCAAAAGGCTTATGCTAAGCATAACTACTACTAAGATATAACTGTAAGGGCTGCACCTGGAAGGATACACTGGCCAGCCCCACTATAGGAGACCCACCCTACAGAAGGGGACTATAAGAACCTTCCTCACCAACTAGCTAGTTTAGAGTAGTTTCCCTTTCCTTTCCTCTTTAATATGTAATCTTTGACTATCTCTAAACCTACTTATATAAACATCTATAGGCTAACCCATGACATCATTACACATTCACTAACAATGAATTTCTTTTCTCACCCCTATAATCACAGTATAATCTTTTTTTTTCTTTCTTTTTCCTTTTTTTTCTTTCCCCTAAAGATAATGATGAGACAATGAGTGATACTGAATCTAAGACTAGTGTTATAATAGATAAGGAGACAATTTCAGAACTCCTGTCTAAAGTAGAGTGCCTTGAACTCTAGCTCTATAACACTAGACACCCTGCCCTCCCTAATATAGAAAAATATAATAGAAAAAGTACATTCTAGCTAAAGTCTTTCATAGTAGAGGTGAAGAATAAGTATATATAGGATAGTGAAGTGCTTAGTAGTGATAAAGGCTTTATACACTATGGCTATAGCTACCTGATAGGTAAGGCTAGGAATAGGGTATCCCCCTATATCAAGACCTACTTGATGATAAAGGATAGAAAAAAGGCCCTTAAAGCCTTCTATACTCTTCTAGAGGACACTTTCTTAGACCCTAGTATAGTATATTATACTATCTAAAGAGTGATGACCCTGTCAATGGGATAGTATATAGTACTAGACTACATTATAGAAGCTGAACTGATCTTCCTTAAGGCTAATAGCTCTAGCTGGCCTGATAATGTCAAGATCTCATACATAGAGCAGAGGCTATTAGTAGAGCTTATAGATAGAATAGTATTAATAAAGGAGTACACCTCCTTTATTGAGTATAAGAAGGACCTACTTATATTAGGGGCTAGCTTAGTAGCCAGAAGAAATAGAGGGTTAGGAAACTAACCTTAGCTACCTTGACTAAGCACCTAGAGTAGGAATGATAAAAGCCACACTAGAGGCACTAGAGACTAAACCAGGTCTACCTCTTCATTATCCTCTAGCTAAAAGAGAGCACACTAGGTCCCTAAGGAAGAGATCAATAAACACTACTAAGAAGGACACTGCCACTACTATAGCACTTCAGGGCATAAATCAGCTCAATGCCCTTACCTTCTAGTATAACCCCTAGTAAGCTCCTCAAGGCCTGTCAGAAAGGTAGAGGAAGTGAGCCCTGAGTTAGATAAGTCCTTAGATGAGGAAGACACCCCTTTAGAAAACTAGATACCTCTATGTAAAGTCATATATAGAGGTCTAAGGAGGGGCCTAAACAATTCATATTGAACTAGGAAAAGGAGGACAAGGAATAGCTACACAAGAACTAGGCTATAGAGGTAGATATAGTTATTAATAGGAACCTCCTATCCATCACCTTAATAGATACTAGTAGTACCTCAACCTCTATGATTAGTGAAAGAATTGTAATAAAGAATAAGCTCCCTATGTAAAGGGCTAGGAAACCCTATAGCCTGACCCTATTTAATAGTATAAAGCCTACTATCTCAGACTAAATTTATTAGAGGTATCTGATAAATGTGTTATATCTAGCAGAGGCTCAAGGAGATTTAAGAAGAAAAGGATCAGAAAATAGAGGCACAAGTGAAAGAGAGAGAGAGGGAGGAAGGAATAGGCTGTTAAACTTGTTCTATTAGATATCTTGCTGGAAGGATATATGGTGGAAGTGCCAACTATTTATGCATTTTCATCAAGTCTGTCTTTAGTCTGTAGTTGCAACAAGGTTTCCGAGGTCAGTGATGGTGTGATCTTAATTTCCCCAAGAGTCTTGCCGAGTCTAGTTAATTTCCCAAGTGTCTTGCTGAGTAGGAATAGGAAATGTGGGTCAGAAATGGTTTTCTGAGGGAAAAAGAAAATATAGCCAGTAGCTGATTTGAACCAGTGTCCTTTAGGAAAAACAGATAGAGTTTAGCCATTGAGCCATTTGACTTGGTTTGAGATGTTGTTAGAAACCTGGAATGCAGATTACATATAAGTAGTATAGTAGAATAGGGATGTCAAGTCCTAGACTACTAATACACCCCTTTGAATTCTGTATTCTTAGGAATCTACTAAGCCTAAGAGATAGATAAACCTTGAAAAGGTCTCCCCTTCTA
>JAYJND010000031.1:0-41752 GCA_038382165.1 Ceratocystis alfenasii | reverse complement strand
GCTGCGCCTGGAAGGACACGCTGGCCAGCCCCACTATAGGAGACCCACCCTGCAGAAGGGGACTATAAGAACCTTCCTCACCAACTAGCTAGTTTAGAGTAGTTTCCCTTTCCTTTCCTCTTTAATGTGTAATCTTTGACTATCTCCGAACCTGCTTACACGAACATCTGTAGGCTAACCCGTGACACTTCTAGGCTAGTAATAAAAATCAATGACTCCCTACTATTCTTCTTTGCCTGCTTCACTATAGTACTGTAAACTGCTATACTCACTTGGGTCACTATACCTATTATGCTCTTCTGCCTCACTCTCTCCTGCCTCACTCCTATCTGCTCTATAACTACTCCACTTGACCTAATGAAGAGTTAATTAGTCTTTAGTATATAGTTTACTTCTTATTGTTTTATCTAGGGAAGTCCTAGTATTATATCATATTCATTTCCTAGTATAATGTAGGTAAAAACCTCCTGCTCTTAATGTCCTTCTATGTCAATAGATATGTGGGCCACTTCTACAATAGTGCTATATATACCTAAAATTCCTCTCACTATTCATGTCTCAATTAGGATTCTCTAGAGGTTAGCTCACTTTATAAAAGATTCTGACACTATGTTATATGCTAAAGAGCCTAGGTCAATGAGTTCTGTTGTCATTGTTTTTTCATTTACTAAGACATCTACTAGTAGGAGCTCATAGTCTATCCTATTTCTCTATACACTTTCCTATAGATCAGTAAGTAACTAACTCTCTCTCTCTTCTATCCCTTCCTGGTTCTACACCTATACATGACTTCATATAGGGCTCAGGCTTTTCCCTCCTTCTCACAAATGTCTTCTAGTAGGGGGTCTACCTATGCTTCTAGATTGTTGACTCTTGTAGCTAGTCTATTTAGGTTCTGAGCTGGTTTCATTAGGCATACTCACACTAAGCAGCCTTTATAAGTACAATGTAAGCACACACCTACATCCTTCCAGGCCTGGAGTTCTTCTTTCAAGACCTACTTCAAGACTTTGCCTTAGTAGGCATTGTCTATCAGTAGGCCTAGTCCTAGTCCTTGGGTTAGCCTATTTCTTACCTAGCTAGTATTAATGTCAATATCTATTAGGTCACCCTACTGGATTTCAGTAGGTTTGTTGAAAATAGTCATATGGCTTCTTAGCTTTTTACACCTCTAGGCTTCCTCTAGGCACTAGGAGACTTGACATAGGGACTTAATCTGCTCTACTAGCTTCTCACAAGTTAGTGTTATAATCATTCAGTTATAGAGGTCATTATCTAAGCCTCTCATTAGACCTTGGATCTTAATGTCCTTGTAGTAGTCCTCTCCTCCTACTTACTACAAGAGGTCACTATACTCCACAATGTAGTCATCTAGTAGCCTTCTATATTGCTATACATTCTCTAGCTTCTCACTGGCCTAGGCTCTGTAGAAGGGGTCCTCAAAGTGTTTATCCAGGATCTCCTAGACCTCCTTTGTCATGGCTTCTGGTTTCTGCTCTAGTTTCTCTAGATCCCAACCTACTCCTTCATTAGCCTCCTCTACTAAGGCTATCTGTAGGGCCAGGATCATGTCCTCTAGCTTCATACAACATTATAGGTTTAAAGCAGCCAACATACACTACTTCTAAATACAATATTTCCCTTTGTTCCCATTGAATGAAGGGAATTATAGGGATTATGGCTAGAGGGTGTTAGGACTCTCTTAGTGCTGGTCAATGTCCATTTTGTCTAGTGTTTCTAGTTCATGGTATTCTAATGATGATGATTGACTGCTATGGGGTCTAAACTGTAGTATCTGCTTCTGCTATCAAAGATCTGCTGATTTTCTGAATAGTGTTTCTGATTTCTATGTCATAGTTCTGAATTCTCTCATCTGAAGGCTTAACAAGTCTGAAGGTATAAAGAAAATAGTGTTTTTTTCACTGAATTTTTTGTTTGAAGATCTGACAATTTGTTATAGGACTTATAGTTGCTATTAAGTTTGCTGATTAATGACTTTATTATCAGATAAGGAGGAAAGGAAGAAACTATCTAAAATGCCTGCTGGCTGTGTATCCTTTACATGTCCTCCCAGGTTTTGTGCCATCTTTGACCACCTTCCTCATTTAGCCTAGCTCCTCATCTTGTGCATCTCTACCCTGTAATATATAGTATAGAAGAGCTCTTATAGAGTCATTAGTAGGATAATCTAGTTTAGACATATCTAGTAGCTAGCACCTAGTAGTAGGTTATGATTCTTTAGAATAGTTTAGCTCTAGTATAGAAGATAGTCATCACCCTCCTTAGGTAGGTCTTCTGACTAGTGTATAAGTGAATCAGGCTTTATACCTAGCTTAGCTAGGCAGTAAATGATATAGAAGTTGAATCAGAATAGGAATTCAGACCATTAGGCCTGACAGTAGTTGAGTTACTTCATAGACATGAAGTACTCTAGATTTCAGTAGTCAGTAATGACCTTCACAGGTGAGGGGGCACCTTCTAGTTCAGGACACTATTCCTTGAAGCAGTGGATAATAGCCAAGAGTTCTTTGTCATAGATCTCATAGTTACACTCAGCTACTGAATATTTCTTAGAGAAGAAGGCAATAGGGCAGAGGGTACTATTATTATTATATTAGGATATGACACTAGTAGACATATAGTCAGACACATTAGTCTTGAGGATAATGTCCTTATCCCAGTTGAAATAGGCTAGGATAGGGGTAGAGGAGAAGTGGTCCTTTAGAGTTTAGAATACTAATTCACAGGTGGAATCCTATAGAAAAGGGATGTCTTTCTTCATTAAGCATATCAATAGAGCAACTAAGCTAGAGAAGTCATGAATAAAGTAGTAATAGAAGTTAATGAACCTAAGGAAGGCTTAGGTATCTATTAGAGACTTCAGGGTAGGCTAATTATACACTATTATAACCTTAGCTAGGTCTATACAAATACTATCACAGCTAATAATCAAGCCTAGGAACTTAGTCTCAGTGCAGTAGAATTCACACTTATAAGCCTAGGCATATAATCCAGTAGTATATAGGTGTTTTAAGACTATATAGATGTGTTCTATGTGTTCTTCATAGGTATGACTATAAATCACAATGTTATCTAAGTATACTATGTAGAATAGGTCAAGATATTCTTATAGTGAAGAGTTGATATATTGTTAGAAGGAGGACAGGGCTCCTATCAGTCTAAATAGTATAACTAAGCTCTTAAAGAGGCTAAAACACATGTGAAAGGCAGTCAGATATTCTTCTCTAGTAGTCATATAGAGGTTATTGAAAGCAGAGATGATATTAATCTTAGAGAAATAGTATATTCTATATAGATTATTCAGAGTTTCCTTAACTAGAGGCAGTAGGTATTAGTCTTTGATAGTTATAGCATTTAGGGTATAATAATCAATATAGAAATGTAGCCCTCTATTAGCCTTCTTTATGAATAGAATGGGAGAGGTAATATATAAGGAGCTAGGATAGATAAAACCTTTCTAGAGATTATCATCAAGCCACTTATGAAGGGCTTTCAGTTCATCTCAGGACATGGAGTATAGGGGCCTGAAAGGCAGTTTTACACCTTCCACCAGGGGGATGTAGTGATCTATAGGATAGTGTAGTAGTAGTTTTTCCACCTCATGAGGGGAGAAAATATCAGTGAAATCTGATAATTCAGTAGGTAGGGAAAGGGGTTTAGATTCCAGGGGACTAAGGGAGTCCAGGGAGTTAGGACAGTTCAGGATACAGTTCATTTCCTCTAGTATTGCTATAAACAGGTGATAGGAAGACTAGTGGGAGTAGGCAATAGTGCCTTCCTTTATAATTAGAATAATGTTTAGATTATAAAGGCCTAAGGGTCATAGAGGTAAGTTACTAGGTCAATCCTTATAGGGGATGTTATATAAGGCTCAGAGCTTTTCAGGCTTACTAGGAATATTATAGTAGTTATAACAGTACTCACTATCAAATGTGATAGAGTAGTCAGTGAAGTAGACAGTCAGGTCATATTATTTAAGCTAGGGCATGCCTAATACAATAGGGTAGTAGACAAGCCAGGTCATAAAGAATAAGACATTCTTTTAGCAGTAGTCACTGATATAGAGGCTAGTATAGGTATAGTATATACACTTACTAGCCTTAGTTTCACTTCTATTAAAGACTTCAATCCTAAACAGGGAATAGAGGGGGTAGATAGGGATTTAGTGTCAGGACACCTAGGTAGAATCAATAAAGGCCTTACCCTCTACACTAGAGTCAGTGAGGGCATAGGTTAGGAAAGAGCTGTCTTTTAGGGATAGCTCAGTAGGAAGAATCATGAGATCTGATCACTGGTTATACTCTTCCTTAATCAGAAGTCTATATATAGCTATAGCTGAGATACAGATGATCCTATCATAGTATATATAGTAGGATTCCTCCTAGAAGTGACTTAATCCAGGTAAGTACCTTTTTCTAAGTTATCACTAGAATAGTCCCTTTATAATAAGGTGATAGAGGCCTGTCAACAGTAGGAGCAGGGGCACTGTAATAATAAGGCAGGGGTATTAGTAGGCTAGGGCAGGGCAGTGGAGTAGAGCTAGCAGGAGTCTAGGAGTAAGTACTATACCACTATATAGTTTTTCAAACTATAGTGATAATACTTACCCTTCTCATAATGAACTATATAATGCTGGAGAGAGAGGTCTATTATGTCTAGGTCTAGAGTAGGGGTAGTGGTTTGGCATTAGGCAGTATCTCCTATAGCTGGGGTCAATAGTGTAGGTGTATAGGCTCAGGGGCCCTAGGGGGTGCCTTCAGAGAAAAGGTAGTAGTAATTCTCAAGCTCTTATAAGAACTTTATAAATTCACAGTATCCTTTGCCAGTGAACACATTGTATAGGAGCATAGCCTTTAGCTCCTTACTGATAGCATTCTTAAGGAGGGTGACCAGGATAGAGTCCTCTACATCTCCCTTGAGAACTAGGCAGTGGAATTCAGTGTAAAACAAGGGGAACTCCTTATTATTCTACTAGAGAGTGAATAGTTCATAGCAGGCATAGTTATAGTAGTCAGAGTCTCTATAAGTAAGCTTGAGCAGTTCTAAGATTTCTTTATAGTCTATCATTTAGTATATACCTTTATTAATATAGGGTAGGACCTAGGTATAGGGGATGCCTATCAGATAGTTATTGACATAGGCTATATAGGATTAGGGTATTAAGAACTAATCACTATTAGTAGACATCTTCTCCCTGACCTAGGAGGTGAAACAGCAGAGGTCTTTCTTATTACCATTGAACTTTATAGGATTAGGCAGTTATTTAGAGAGCTAGGCAGTACAGGCCATTATGAATTACTCAGCTGAGAAAGGGGCCAGGGCATAGACAGGAAGAGGCATAGGGATAGGAGCAGGAATAGAGGCAGAAGTTTCTCCTTCTATAACAGGGAGGGCAGTAGGAGCAGCAGGGAGTAGTATAGCTAACTAGAGTTTATCAAGAGCCCTTTGCTCATTGAGGTAAGCCTAGTACAGTGTGCCCTAGGTCTCCTTCAACTCCTTCTATATATACTTGAGCTAGACCTGTATTACTTATAGATTCATAGACTCAGTGCCTAGTATATAGTTAAGGGTAATGATCTCAACCTCTTTCTCATCTATATATGAAAAGAGGGAGTAGATGTATTCCTACCAGTTACTAGTATAGTTAGCAACTTCCTCACTAAAGCTCTCAAAGCTATCAGGTGAAGACAGAGGGTTCAGGCAGGTGGACATCTCATTAGTATCTATAGGAAGAAGTAATGTAATATCATAGACAGGCAGGAAGGCTCTATAGGACTGACTCAACAGCTCATAGACAGATAGGCAGGACAGGTAGACAAGGATAAGGACAGAAGGAATAGTATATTTAAGACAGTAACAGATACCAGGAATAGAAGACAAGGACATTACTTAGGGAGTAATATTCAGGTAATAGAGAGAGGTTCTATCTAGTCTATATATCTACACAAGTTGTAGTCAACAGATCTACAGTAGGGTGTGAGGCTGGTAGTAGTGAGCAAGGCTCTAGCATTGAGCAGGACAGCAGTTATGTAGGGAATGCTAAAGTAGTGTGGAAACAGTGGTCATATAGAAACAGTAGTCATGTGGAGGACAGTGTCATGCCATGATGGACAGTGGTTATACAGAGGATGCTAGTGTGCTATTGTATTATGTAGGAACACTAGCATACTGTGACAGTTATGCAGAAGACACTAGTGTACCATGACAAGTAGAAGTTTACAAAGCCTGAGTGTTATGGTTTAAGTCACAATGCTATTGAATGTATAGAATCTTTATTAATTGATGAGATGTAAAAGGAGTCTAACTAGAAGGTTGTAATGGTGTGTAGGGTGAACTATCTCTACTTGCTCCACTATGTTCCTGCCTAGCTTCACCACCTTCTATATTCAGTACTAAACTACAATATCATTCTCCTTCTCCACCCCTTCTTTCTTCCTCCACTTACTCTTCAATCATCTAGTTAGTATGAGGTAAGTTTCTTTTAGTCTATTATTTTTTATTATCAGTCCCTATTTTACTTCCCAAGTGTATAGGGCTTCTAAGTTGTCTTCAATGATATTGTTAATTGGTTCACAGGTTAGTGTTTCAAACCCTTTCCACTTTATCTATACCACTCTATTCTTCCTTTTTCCATAGGCATAGAGAATTTCATTAACCAGCTATACTTCTTCTCCTTTGTCATTGAGAATAGGGGTTGTTTTTTCAGAGTCTTTGTTTTATCCTAGCTATAGGTCTTCTCCTACTAGTCTCAGTAGGTCAATATGAAAGGTTAGGTATATCCCTTTTAGTATATCTAGCTCATAGACTATTAGTGCTATTTACTTTATAACCTTATATTTTACATTGAGCTAGTCTAGCTTACAGTTTAGTCTTCCTAGTTTTATGTTTTTTAACTTTAGCTAGACTTCCTATCCTAGTTAGAATATTAGCACTATAGTATAGTGTTTATTTACTTGTCTTTCTATACTTTACTATGTGTCTACTATAATAACTTAGGCCTACTCAGTCAATTCTTGGAGTTTAGTCTTGATAGCTTCTATATCAGTTATTTTACTGCCCTCTACACTCTCACTAGCTTCATTCTATACCTGGACTAGGGTGATATTATATCTATAGGTAAGGAAAAATAGGCTTACTCCATATCTCCTAGGCTATAGTCTATTATTGATAGCTATTTATACTACTAGAATCTATTTAGACTAATCTTATTGATCTAGTACTACTTTAGTGTAGAGGAATATCTAGACCTCTTAGTTTACTTATTCTATTACCCTATCTATTTATAGATGGTATACTATTGATAGTTTTCTTTCTACCCCTAGGGTGTCATAGAATACTTTCTATAGCTCACCTACCTATTAAGGCCCCCTATCACTAATAATCCATTCAGGGGGTCTATAGTATATATAAATGTTTATTATGATAGTATTAACTATAGTAGTAGTTCTTATATCTTCTAGTAGGATTAGGATGACATTGCCTATGAGTCAGTATATAACTACTAGTAGGTCTATAAAGTTTCTAGGCAGGTGTGTTATGAAATCTATTGAAATTCCTTACTATAGTTGGGATAGGACTAGTAGTAGTGTCAGTAGCCTATGGATTTTCTCTCTCTAGGGCTTTGTTCTACTATACTAATTATAATTTCTCAGTAGTCATTTGACATCTTCTATTATCTTTAGCTAGAAAAACTATCTATAGAGTACTACTATTATTACATCCCTGCCCCTATGTCCTGATATAGGGTCAATATAATACTTCTTTAGTAGTTCTCCTTTTAGCTCTTTATAGTCTAGTATCTATATTAAATATCAGTAGTATATAATGCTATCTCTCACTGAATAGTCTAATACTTGTGCTGAACATAGAGGGACTAGTGTAGATAGGAATTATATTCTTTACTCTATGTGTTCTGTGATTTTCTCATAGTTTAAGTCTTTATTTAATGCTATTCTCTATAGCTCTCCTAAGTTTAAGTCTACTTTGAATGGGTTTCTAGTTTCTACTCCCCTTGATATAGGTTCTTCTATGGTGGACTATTGCATAATCTCAGTGTATTACATTTCCACTAGGTCCTAACTCTCTTTCTAGAGACATTTGGTTCTACTTTCATCTCTTTCTTCCTTATTAAAGAACTCATCCTTTCTCAATAGTGTGTCTAGTACTATAGCTAGTCTTCCTAGTCAGTGAATTATAGTGAAATTTAGTAGTGACTCCAGTTCTTCTATCCACCTTATTTATCTTTCAGATAGTAGTTGCTTTGTTCTGAAGTATTATAGGTTTTTATAGTCTGTCAGCAGTGTGAACTTTTCTAGCCCTCTCAGCTCTCCTCTCCACTTCCTTACTACTTCTATGACTGCTAGCAGTTCTTTGTCATGTATACTATAGTTCATTTCCATTGGGGTCATCTTTCTAGAGAAGAAGGTGATTAGTTGTTTTACTGCTTCTGGCCCTTGGTTCAAGACTATGCCTATTCCTACTCCTGAAGCATCAGTTGTTAGGGTCTGCAACCCATAGAGGCTTTGCCTAGGGCCTTCTACCTAGATGCAATTCCCTAGAAGTAGCCTATCTGTTAAGACCTGTCTTGGATGCAATCACTAGAAACAACCTATCCATTGGAACATGTCTTAGATGCAATCACTAGAAACAGCCTATGTATCAAGGCCTCTCTCAGACTGTCCCCTGGAATAGTCCCAGTGGTCTAGACCCTTAGCAAGAAGTAGTCCCTCATTCCATCAGTATAAAGTAGTGTAGAACCCTCTATCATCTATAGTATTAGATAGTTCTTTCTCCTTTAACAATTGTTTCTATTCTTATGCCAATACATCTATTAGTTTGATTCACTCCCTTACATCATAATTATTCCTCTTACTGTTTGAGTGACACTAGCACTACAAGGAATGTACTTATGAAATGAAAGATATAGAATTCACAGAAGACATAGAACCCATAGAAGACATAGAACCTATAGAAGACATAGAACTTATAGAAGATATAGAACCTATAGAACCTACACTACAATGAACCCCTAAGTGCTAGAGAATGCCCCTTAGGCTTCTTCCATAGAAATGGACCCCCTAATAGAAGCTCACACCACTGACCTGAAATTAGTAGATGAAGTAGTCAAAGCCTATATAAACTACCTCTACTATATTACATAGCTCTAGGCTATAGTTGAAGCCAAAGGACAGTTATTTATATAATTCAAGCACCTCTTAGGATTACCTATATAGAGGACAATAGGGAGCACCTTACATCACCCTAAGATAGAGGCTCCTATATTTAAAGGAGATCTTAAGGATTTCCTAATATACTACTAATACCTCTAGATGAAGTAGGAGGTTAATAAGGAATTCCTAAATACTAATAAGGAATTTATTACTATAGTAATTAATAAACTCAAAGGACCTATTACCTATTATACTATAGTATAGGTCTAATACCTAGATATAGCTAACCTCCTCTCAGGAGAATCTTTCCTAGAAATAATGTATACTAAATATTATAACCTGATAGTAGTAGGCAAGGCCTACTATACTCTATATCAACTCCACTAAGGAAATAAGTTATTCAACACCTACCTATAGTGGTTTGAAGAACTCTTATACCTCTTAGGTTATAATGAGTTCACTGACTTCTAAAAGATCAAACTCTTGAAGTCTTCTATCTCCCTAAAGATCATAGACATCTTATACTTCTATTTTGTAATTTTACCTAAGGAATATAATATATAGGTACTATAGGTCTGAGAGCTTTAGTAAGAGATATAGGCAGTTGACTAGTATAAAGCCTATCATATAGCCCTAGTGTTATCTTCTCACCCTAGCCTATTATACAGGGCCCTACTAGCCCCTAGGGAGCCTCCTATAACTACTAAAGGAGAAGACTATATAGACTAGATATAGACATATATAGTATATAACTCCAAAGGTAAATACTAATGAGTAGTCTAGGTCTTAGATAAGGTCCTTACCTAATACTACTAGGATAGACTGTGTTTCCACTATAGGGCCTTAGGATATACTATTAGTAGCTGCCCCTATGCCCCCCCTGTTCACCTATTAGAAAGAAGGGCCTAGGTGTCCTGAGTGATAGCCCAGCCCCCTTTAGTTATAGACTCTGATACTGAAGATTTAGAAGAGGAGTTGCCTAGCCTATAGGCTAGGACCCTTGGAAAAGAGTACCCTCTATAGACAGCTGCCTTTAGAGGAAAGAGACACTACTAGAAGAGCTGCTAACATATTATGAGAATATAGAGGTTAGAGGTTCCTTAGAAGTAGACATAGTAGTTAATAGATTCTATCTAACTACTACTTTAGTAGACTCAGGAAATATAACCTCTATTATTATACCTGATCATTTATGTAAATAGCTTGACCTATATAGATCTATACTCATCACCCTAATCCATCTAGCCCTATTTAACAACTAACCTGCCTCAATAGTAATAGAAGTCATACACTTCCTTATAGACATTAGTAGACTAGAGGAATAGGTTTTAGCACTAGTCATCCTAAATATAAAATAGGATGAAATACTCATCAGCTACCTATAGTATAAAGCACACTTAGCCATGATTAACTATAAGTATGACTAACTAATTTTCCCCTACTTCTCTATTCCCTACTCCTCCTAGGCTAAGGTACCTAGGAGACCCTAAGAGATCTACATATCATAGGTGTAGAATAGTATATAAACTATAGTAGAATAGGAAACCCTAGAATACCTGCCAGTATTTATAATATCCCTCAAAGATATCAACCTAGCTCTTTATAAGTTAGCTAAGGAAGAGGGACTAGTTGACCTGAGCTAGGTAGATAAGATCCCCCTATAGGTGACCCCTGATAACTACATCACTTTTGATCCTAAAGCCCTATATATATACTGACTTCCCCCTTTAAGAGAGGGAATAAACTATAAGATCAACCTTATAATTCCTAATAGTGAGGCCCCCTAGGGCCCCCTATATAAAATATCATATAAGGAGCTACTTATGCTCTACTAGACCCTCCTGAACCTATTAAAGAAGAAATTCATCTGAATTAGTAGCTCTACTACTACTGCCCTAATCCTATTTATCTAAAAACCTAGGGGAGGCTTACATTTCTATATTAACTACTAAGCACTAAACAAATATATAGAAAAGGATTATTTCCCCCTTCCTAAGTTCAATGAAACCCTATATAGAATCTATAAGGTATAATAGTTCACTAAGTTCAATGTAGTCTTAGCATTCAATAACATCTGTATTAAGCTAGGAGATGAGTAGAAGACTACATTCTACACTAGGCTAGGGAGTTTTGAGTGGAATGTAATGCCCTTTAGGTTAGCTAATGCCCTAGCACACTTCTAGCAGTTCCTAAACTCAGTTTTACTGGAGTACCTAGATGACTTTTACTTAGTATATATAGATGATATACTAGTCTTCTCAGAAGGGTCACTAGAGGATCACTATAAGAAGGCTAACTAAGTCCTTGAGAAACTAGTTCACACTAGCCTCATAGTTGATATTGATAAGTATATATTCACTATCTAAGAAGTCAAGTACCTAGGCTATATCCTCACACTAGGGAGAGCTAAGATAGACTATGTGAAAGTTATAGCTATGAAGGAATAGGAAGTCCCTACTACATATAAGGAAGTCCAGTCCTTTATAGGTTTTGTGAATTTCTACTAGATCTTTATCAAAGACTTTTCAGCACTAGCCTATCTATTAGTAGAGCTAACTACTGTAAAGAACCTATTTATATAGTCCCTAGAAGCTGAGAAAGCCTTCTAAGATCTCAAGGATGCATTTTACTCTACCTCTATTCTAAAAACCTTTGACTATGACCTACTAATGACACTAGAAGTAGATTCATCAGGTTATAGCATAGGTGCTATTCTCCTTCAATAGCATAGTAAGCAGCTATTCCTATATATATACCTTAGTAAGAAGTTATTACTCATAGAAGCTAACTATGAGATCTATGATAAAGAGTTACTAGTAATCATAAGGGCTCTCAAGGAATAGAGGGGAGAACTAAAAGGGGCCTAACACCCTATACATATACTAACTAATCACTAAAACCTTATATACTTTATAGAGACCTACCAGCTCACAGAATAGTAAGCCTAATAGGCCCTACTCCTATTAGAATATATCCTTGAGCTTGAACACTGACCAGGGAAGTTATCCCCCCTCCCTAATGCACTATCCCACTTAAATACACCTAAAGACAGTAATGACCCCTATATCACAGCATAGAAGCACTAACTGCTCCAGCTAGATGGAAATAGGTTAATGAAAGTATAGTGAGTCAAGGTATCTAATGAGTCACCCACCTCCCCCTTCTACAGTGCCCCCCTATGCAAGCTATAGGAAGAAGCTATTAAATCTAATGATATATTGTCACAGTTTAGATACAAGATGTTCTTTGTAGCAGGTTCAGAGATTCAGAATACATGCATTGAGGGGGAAAAGGAGAAGGACTATCTAAACTAACTGAATGTGAGAGGGGTTTTAAGGGACTAATAAGTGGGGCGCATACCCATTATATCCCAGGCGCAGCCTTAACATATATACTCCCTCATATGAAGTATAGTAGCCACTAGAGCACTATACTAGCCAGAGGCCCTCAAAGGTATATAGAAAGTCTCTATATTGGAATACACCCTTGACACAGTGGAATGCCTCTACTAGCATAACTGAATTTAGGTACTAGTGTCAGAACCCCTCTACATAGGACTACTACAGGTAATCCATGACTCCACAGTGTTAATTCACCCAGGGAAAAGGACAATAGTCTCTGAGTTAGCTAAATAGTACTTCTGGCTATATTATATAGAAGATACTATATGCTTTTGCTATAACTATGAGTTATGTAGAAGTGTAAACACTCAGTGATAGATGAAGTAAGGACTACTAAAGGGACTGCCTATGCCAGATTAGATATAGTAGGATATTAGGCTTGATATAGTAGGCCTATTAGCTGTAGTAGAGCAGGATAGGCACTCTTGCTAGTACATCATAACACTTGTCAACCACCTCTCCAAGGGAGTAATCCTAATCCTATACCACTCTATAGATATCCTATACCTAGTAGGACAGTTCTTAGAACACTACTACCCTTGACATGGTCTCCCTATAATAATTACATTAGATAGATAGTTCATAGGTATATTCTAGAGGTATCTATAGACTATACTATAAGTAGAACACTGCCTCTCTATAGCTTATCACCTATAGACAAATGGAGCTATAGAGAGAGTTAATAGTGAGATCAAGATGAAACTAACTAAGCTCCCCTATGCATATGAGAATTAGCTACACTACCTACTATTAGTGGAATTCACCCTTAATACAGCCACTAGCTCTATAACAAACACCTCTATATTTACTATATACTATAGTTATGATCTAGACCTAGTAGAACTTAACCCCTCTACACTAAACTCCCTAGAATCCCTAGACCTCAAGAATAATAGCCCTATAGCATAGGCTACACAGGTGCTCTAGAGCCTCTGAGACACAGTAATATAGGCCTGAGCTACACTATCTAACACCTGAGTCACTATAGAGGAGTAGAGCAACTAGAAGTGTGTCCTATACTAATACTTTAAGGCAGGGGATTAGGTCTAGGTCTCAAAGAGTTCATGCACTTAATAATAAGAAGGACTAGGGTATAAACTACAGCCTAGATATACTAAGGCCTAAGTCAAGGAACTAGTAGGAATATACACCTACTGGCTTGATATACAAGGGGCCTATAGCTATGATATATTCTATACCAACTGACTACATTACATCAGTTCAGACCTATTCCTATCACAAGACATATATCTAGTTGAACTAGATCTAGTGATAGTGAATAGTATACTAGAATAGGAAGTAGAGAAGATCTTAGGACACTACCCTACTAGCTATACTTGAGAGGAAAGCTACTATATCAAGTGGTAAGGCTACTAGAAAGTAACTTAGGAGCTAGCATATACACTAGAAGATATAGAAGCATTAGAAGTTTACTTATACAAAGAAGGAAGGATCTGAATATCTAATTAATAAGAAGTTCACCACCCTCCCTCTCCTACCCATTAGGGAAAAGAAAAAGGGAGGAGGGGCTGATATTAGGGTCTATAACCCATAGAGGCTTTGCCTAGGGCCTTCTCCCTAGATGCAATTCCCTGGAAGTAGCCTATCTATTAAGACCTGTCTTGGACACAATCACTGGAAATAACCTATCCATTAGAATATGTCTTAGACACAATCACTAGAAACAGCCTATGTATTAAGGCCTCTATCAGACTGTCCCCTAGAATGGTCCCAGTGGTCTAGACCCTCAGCAAGAAGTAGTCCCTTGTTCCATCAGTATAAAGTAGTGTAGAACCCTCCATCATCTGTAGTATTAGATAGTTCTTTCTCCTTCAACAATTGTTTCTGTTCTTATGCCAATACATCCATTAGTTTGATTCACTCCCTTACATCAGTCTCCAGCTATGTTTGTGCTTCTGGATCCCATCTTGCTAGCATGTCTCCTTTCACAAAGGCATCCATCAGCTTAGTAAATGCTGCTTCTTCTACATCACCCCACTTGAAGGGTTTGTCCTTTCTTGTGAGTGCTACTAGTGGTATTGCTAGTTCAGCATAATCTTTGATGAAGTCTTAGTAGTAGTTGGTGAAGCCTAGGAAGCTATAGACTCCTTTAGCTATCATGGGTTATTGCTATTCTTATATGGCTTTCACTTTCTCTAGGTCTATTTCAACACCTTTTCCCACTGTGATAATCACACCTAGGTATTTGACCTTATGGGTTTTGAATTTACATTTGTCAAGGTCTAGTCTTAAGCCTACTTGTTAGAGCTTCTTTAAGACCTTATATACCTTTTCTCTATAGTCTTCAAGGGAGTCACTTGAGTATATAATGATATCATCAATGTATGCTAATGTACAATTGTCTAAGAACTCATCTAGTATATAGTTAATGAATTATTAAAACACAAGGGTTCTATTGGTAATTCCAAATGGCATAATGAGCTATTCATATGATCTATACTATGTATAGAAGGCTGTCTTCCACTCATCCCCTTCTGCTATCCTTATTCTATAGAATACTAATTATATATCTAGCTTAGTGAGCCATTTAGCCTATGAGATTACTCTCAGTGTCTCTTGGATGAGTAGTATTAGGTAGTGGTCTTTCTTAAGGATTACATTTAGTGCTCAGTAGTCAATACAAAGTCTTAACCCTCCCCCTGGCTTCTTTATGAATAAGACTAGGGCTCCTCCTACTGAGTTACTAGTATGAATAAACCCTTTTACTATTAGTTCTATCAGGGTTTTTCTCAGTACTAATAGTTCATCTCTTGACATCTAGTAAAGTAGGCACTATAGTAGTTCCTTTTCACCTTATAGGTCTATCTTTACATTGAGTCATAGTCAGTAGGGTAGGAGTTCTTCATCTGAATAGGCAAAAGTATCCTATAGGTCTATATACTATAGTAGTAGCCTGTTATAGATCTCAGCTGGTAGAGTATCTGTTTTTTTTTTCAGTGCCTTATTAATGTCTTCTATACTAGCTATGAAGATTTTTATCAAGGTATTGTTGTTCCTCTTGGCTATTCTCATTAAGGCTGTGAATATATATGTATTAATTACACTTATTTTTGTTTTTCTATTGTTTTTCTTTTTGAAACTTTCTTCTCTGACCCCTATTTTTTTAACAGTAGTATTAGTTAAGCATATCAGTATTCTATCTTCTTAGGGTATATAGATAGCTCTTTGTTTCTTGATTTATAGTAGCCCTAGTATTACATTATATTCATTGCCAGGGATAATATATATAAATACATTCTTTTCTTTATATCCCTTGATATTTATTAATATATAGGCTACTTTATTGACTACCCCTCTGCTTCCTATTACTCCTTTCACTATTCACACTAGAATTAGTATATACTCTAGCTATACTTGTTATTACAGGTATCTGATAAATGTGTTATATCTAGAAGAGGCTCAAGGAGATTAAGGAAGAAAAGGATCAGAAAATAGAGGCACAAGTGAAAGAGAGAGAGAGGGAGGAAGGAATAGGCTGTTAAACTTGTTCTATTAGATATCTTGCTGGAAGGATATATGGTGGAAGTGCCAACTATTTATGCATTTTCATCAAGTCTGTCTTTAGTCTGTAGTTGCAACAAGGTTTCCAAGGTCAGTGATGGCATGATCTTAATTTCCCTGAGAGTCTTGCCAAGTCTAGTTAATTTCCTGAGTGTCTTACTGAGTAGGAATAGGAAATGTGGGTCAGAAATGGTTTTCTGAGGGAAAAAGAAAATATAGCCAGTAGCTGATTTGAACCAGTGTCCTTAAGGAGAACCAGATAGAGTTTAGCCATTGAGCCATTTGACTTGGTTTGAGATGTTGTTAGAAACCTGGAATGCAGATTACATATAAGTAGTATAGTAGAATAGGGATGTCAAGTCCTAGACTACTAACACACCCCTTTGACTTCTGTATTCTTAGGAATCTACTAAGCCTAAGAGATAGATAAACCTTGAAAAGGTCTCCCCTTCTAGGGCTTTTATTAGTCCATTAGCAGCTATGTCTTTGCTTAGGATATGTGTAGGCTGAAGGATCCCTTGCTGAGTAGCTTCTCTAGTCTAGTGGAAGGTGATGTCAAGGTATCTGGATTATTGATTTACTACTTCAGTACTAACTCTTGTAATAGCATTAGCACTGTCATAGAACAAGGGAACTGGCTGAGGGACTAGATGACTTAGTTCTTCAAGTAGTTTTAGAAGGTACTTAGCTTCTTTAGTAGTACTAGCAGCTGCTATATACTCTGTATCTACTGTTGATCCTATCAGGATAGTCTATTTAAAGGACTTCTAAGCAATAGCCCCCCTAGCTAACTTAAAGAGATATCCTAATATTGACTTTCTATCAAGTAGATCATTAGCATAGGAGGCATTAGTGAATGCCTGAAAGTCTCCTTTAGTATAGAGTAGACCTCTAGTTTTAGTTCCTTTGAGGTATCTAAGGATATGCTTAGCTGCCTAGAGGTGTTCTTAGGATGGGCTTACTATAGATCTAGCTAAGAAAGATATAGTAAATGTGATATCTAGTCAAGTCATTGTAGATAGCCACTAGAAACTCCCTATCAGCTACTGGTAAAGCTTTTGGTCATCTACTGATAAGGGGGAATTACTATTCTGAAATAGGAGGTGAAAGTCTTTCCTATTGATAGGAGTTTTCCTAGTAGAGCACTCTTCTATAGAAAACCTCTGAAGTAGCTTATTAACATAGGCTGTCTACTTAATAGAGATAGAGCCTGATCCTTTATCACTAGAGATTTCCATCCCTAGGTACTAGCTAATTTCAGTGAGGCCTTTCATTAGGAATTTAGTGTGAAGGATATTATAGATTTACTATATCTAAGATTCCTATAGGCTAAAGAAAAGGATGTCATCCACATAGAGAGCTATGAGTAGATTTCCCTTCTTAAAGATATAAGGATCACCAGTGAGGGAAGTGAATCCATAAGAGGTGATTTCTACCTCAAATTTCTCATACTATCTCATAGGGGCATGCCTTAGGCTATAAAGAGCCTTTCTCAGTCAATAGGCTTGGCCTAGCTCTTAGGCAGTGAGACTATCAGAGAGCCTGATAAATACTCTCTTATCTTTATGAATATCACTATATAGGAAAGCTATTTCTACATCAGCTTGTCTCACTATCTAGTTATTAAGTACTGATAAAGCAAATAAGGCTCTTAGACTAATAGCTAAAGCTATAGTAGTAAAGGTATTAAACTCAGTGGGATATTGATAGTTACTACAGACTACCTATCTTGCTTTATGTCTAAGGATAGAGCTATCAGATTTCCTCTTTATTGTAAAGACCTATTTAGAGGGGAGGACCTGGTCAGACTTTAGAGGTTTTTCCATCTCAAAGGTTTTCATCTTTATATGAGATTTCATCTCCTCTTTCATAGCCTCTTGCCACTGAAGAGCATAGGGACTTGCTTTTGCTTACCTATATGTCTTAGGATCATCAGAGACAATACTAGTAGTGAGCCCAAAGTGTAGGTGTCTTATTAAAGCTGTAGTCTAGTTATTCAGGTCCTCAGGTTGAGTGTCTAATGCTGGAATGAGGGCTTGTGAGTCTCCTTCAAGGGGATCAGGAGATAATGGCTGAGTAGGCATTGCTAGGATAATGGCTTGTGAATCTCCTTCAAGGGGGTCAGGAGATGATAGTAGGTATTCAAGATAGTTCTTCCTTATTTTAGAAAGGAGTTGGTAAGAGTTTTGTCTAAGGGTAAGGATAGGATCAGGAGAAGAATGCCTAGAGACTTGAGATATTGTCTTATCTAGGACTTGGAGTTGTCTCATTGGGCTTTGATTTTGTCTTCAAGATTGTCTTTGTTTTAGGTGATTTAGTGGTCTAGGGGTTAGTATATTGATTTGTAGAAGAGTAAGCTCCTGAGAGCTAGAAGGAGCATCTATCTGATTATTGTCATAGACAGTCTGGGGAAAGGAGGAAACATCTGTCTGGTTATTGTCATAGATAGGCTAGTGAGAGGATAGAACATCTGTCTGATTATTGTCATAGACAGGTTGTGAAAAGGGGTTTGAGTCTGAGATAACTCCTTCCATCTGGTCTAGTTCATTGTCTTAAATAGACTGAGATAGGATATCTGTCATAGGAATATCTTCTGTGATTTCCTATACACCCCTTAGAGGTGAGTGGGATAAGGGAACTGTAGTATCTAGGGGATAGTAGTCTGTAAGTCTTCAAATCTCCCTGTAATAGACTCATCAAACTGTACACTTCTAGTTATAATGATCTTTTTAAGGTCAGAGAGATAGATCCTATACATAGAGTTACCAGCATAAGATAGGAAGAGGCCCTTATGAGCTCTGGGAGTAAACTTAGCACCCCTTCCATAGGTATGCCCATCACTGTAGTAGGTCCTTGATCTTTCCTCAGGTGGCATAAATACATAAGTAGTAGCACTAAAAACCACTAAGTTTCCTAGGTATAGTTTCTACTGATAGACTGCTTCAAAGGGAGTTTTCCAGTTATTTCCCTTTGTAGATGTTCTATTTGTAATATAAACAGCAGTGTCTAATGCATAGGGCCAGAAAGTCTAGGGGAGTGGTGAATCTGTAAGGAGTCCTCTAGCTCTAGTTTATAGAGTTTAGATCCATCTTTCTACTAGCCTATTAGAGCTATAGGCATAAGAGGCTGATTTCCTAATGATAGTGCCTTGACTAGCTAGGACTTTTATGATTTGACTAAATTCAAGTCCCCTATCAATTTGAAGGGATTTAATAGGGGACTCAAACTGGATTTTGATTAGGGCTAGCATTTCCTCAAGGATAGTACTAGACTACTTATTACTAAGGCATCTAGTCCAGGTGTATCTAGTAGTAGCATCTACTACTAGAAGAACATACTTAAGACTACCTAGGGCTTTAGGATGAATAGGCCCTATTAGATCAGCATATAGCCTATCACTAAGCTTCTTAGGTTTCTCATCCTCAGGAATAGATGGATAGGGAGAAGCTTGAGCCTTATACTTAAGGCAGATTTCATAGGCTTGTAGTGAGTAGTGGTCTTATGTTATCTTCATCCCTATAGTGGCTTAGCTAGTTTTCTTGATATAGTCTAGAGAGGTATAACTAAGTCTCCTATGCTAGAGGGAAGTAGATACTAAAGAGATAGTGGCTGAGGCTACTAGTGTAGTTGAAGAAGATACTAGGGGAGTAGCTGCTATAGGAGCTGAAAAAGAGGGTATTGAATTAGTTAAAGGACCTAGTGGAGATAGTGTCATTCCATTAAGTAGATAGACTCCTGATTCCTACTTAAGATAGGCTAAGATAGTGCCCTGAGGATCAAGAATTTTATGATAGAGGAAGTCCATAGGGCATCCCTTATCATAAATCTTTAATACTACTATGAGATTATGTGATAGGTCTAGAACATAGGCTACTTCAGTGAAGGTAAGCACCTCTTCAGTAGTAGTTCTAATCTATATAGTGCTATAGCCCTCTATATCAAGAATACCTCCTAACCCCTAGACCTATGTTCCTCTACAGGGCTAGAAATCAGCTAGGTACTGTTTATTAGGAGTTATATGAAATGAGGCTCCTGAATCAACAAACCATGCCTTTATGAGATCAGGCAATTACTAGGCTGAGAGAGAGGTCAAGGTAGTGAACTTTCCTAGACCTATAGTAGAGAAACTCCAACCAATAGAGCTAGGTAGTGAGGAATTAGGGGTAGAGGAGTTCTGAGGCTGAGTTTATTGTCTGTATTCAGCATTAGAATGTATAGTAGAATGATATAAAGAGCACTACCTCTTAGGAGATTGCTTAGTTTCAGTTTTTATAGGCTATTGACTAGTAGTTCCTTAAGTCTATTTAGAAGTATTAATAAAAGTAAGAGCATTAAGGTCTGATTTCCTTATGATTGAGTTCTCTAGTTAGTAGATCAGGTTAGTCATAGAGGGCTATTTCTCAGTCTCAAGTATATAGAGACTAGATCTGATTGTTAAATACTACTCAGGATAGTATTTACTAACTTTACTAATTATAGAGGCTACTTTAAACTACTTAGTAAGAGTGAAACCATAGTCATTAAGGCTATCAAAAGCTGCTTTAGCCTTACTAGTATATTCAGCTAGGTAGAACTAATCAAATGACTAGTCAAGATCTTATAGGTACTAGAAGGCTAAGATCTTATTATAGAAACTTAAGGTAGTGAAATGAGTTTCTAGAGTAGTCAATATACTATAGGCTATCTCCTTAGCCTAAGTTGTCTCTGAGCTATAGAGCCTTTCAAAGAGAATAGGATCTGTGAACTACTACATATTGATTTTAGCTAGTTCATCCTGCTCCAGTTGCTAGGCTGTTTTAGCTTTAGCATCCTCAGTAGGGGGGTGAAGTACTGAAATATAGCCAGCATTAGCAGTATGGCAGAGGAGGTGATTTTTCTAGATTCTGAAGTTTGAGGCATCCTTATCTTTATCCTATAGGATAGGAATTATGATGTTAAGGCCTTGGACTGAGGTGAGGAAGGACATCTTGATAAGAAGTAAGAGTTTTGATTTTAAGGAAAAACTGAGGAATTGTGCTGAAGTTATGATAAGGGATGAAAAGGATTTTGAAGAAAACAGTATAGGTTTAGTGCAATTCTAGGCTCATAACCTATTAGAGGTATCTGATAAATGTATTATATCTAGTAGAGGCTCAAGGAGATTAAGAAGAAAAGGATTAGAAAATAGAGGCATAAGTGAAAGAGAGAGAGAGGGAGGAAGGAATAGGCTATTAAACTTGTTCTATTAGATATCTTACTAGAAGGATATATAGCAGAAGTGCCAACTATTTATACATTTTCATCAAGTCTATCTTTAGTCTATAGTTATAATAAGGTTTCTAAGGTCAGCAATAGTGTGATCTTAATTTCCCTGAGAGTCTTACTGAGTCTAGTTAATTTCCCAAGTGTCTTACCAAGTAGGAATAGGAAATGTGGGTCAGAAATGATTTCCTAAGGGAAAAAGAAAATATATATAGCCAGTAGCTGATTTGAACCAGTGTCCTTTAGAAAAAACAGATAGAGTTTAGCCATTGAGCCATTTGACTTGGTTTGAGATGTTGTTAGAAACCTGGAATGCAGATTACATATAAGTAGTATAGTAGAATAGGGATGTCAAGTCCTAGACTACTAACAATATTGTATTTGGAAGTAGTGTATATTGGCTGCTTTGAACCTATAATGTTGTATAAAGCTGGAGGACATGATCCTAGCCCTATAGATAGCCTTGGTAGAGGAGGCTAATGAAGGAGTGGGTTAGGATCTAGAGAAACTAGAGAAGAAACCAGAAGCTATGACAAAGGAGGTCTAGGAGATCCTGGACAAACACTTTGAGGACCCCTTCCACAGAGCCTAGGCCAGTGAGAGGCTAGAGAATGTATAGTAATGTAGAAGGCTACTAGACAACTATATTATAGAGTATAGTGACCTCTTATAGTAAGTAGGAGGAGAGGACTACTATAAGGACATTAAGATCTGAGGTCTGATGAGAGGCTTAGACAATGACCTCTATGACTAAATGATTATAATACCAACTTGTAAGAAGCTAGTAGAGTAGATTGAGTCCCTATGTCAAGTCTCCTAGTGCCTAGAGGAAGCCTAGAGATAGAAAAAGCTAAGAAGCTATATAACTATTTTCAATAAACCTACTGAAATCCAGTAGGGTGACCTAATAGATATTGATATTAATACTAGCCAGGTAAGAAATAGGCTAACCCAAGGACTAGGACCAGGCCTACTAATAGACAATACCTACTGAGGTAAAGTCTTGAAGTAGGTCTTAAAAGAAGAACTCCAGGCCTAGAAGGATGTAGGTGTATGCTTATATTATACTTATAAAGGCTACTTGGTATAAGTATGCCTAATGAAACTAGCTTAGAACCTAAATAGACTAGCTATTACAGGGTAGAGATGCAGAAGATGAGGAGCTAGGCTAAATGAGGAAGGTGGTCAAAGATGGCACAAAACCTGGGAGGACATGTAAAGGACATATGGCCAGCAGGCATTTTAGATAGTTTCTTCCTTTCCTCCTCATCTGACAATAAAGTCATCAATTAGTAAACTTAATAGCAACTATAAGTCCTATAATAAATTGTTAGATCTTCAAATAAAAAATTCAGTGAAAAAACACTATTTTCTTTATACCTTTAGATTTGTTAAGCCTTCAGATGAGAGAATTCAGAACTATGACATAGAAATCAGAAACACTATTCAGAAAATCAGCAGACCTTTGACAGCAGAAGCAGATGCTATAGTTTAGACCCTATAGCAGTCAATCATCATCATTAGAATACTACAAACTAGAAATACTAGATAAAATAGACATTGACTAGTACTAAGAGAGTCCTAACACCCTCTAGCCATAATCCCTACAATTCCCTTTATTCAATGGGAATAAAGGGAAATATTACATTTAGAAGTAGTATATATTAGCTGCTTTGAACCTATAATGTTGTATAAAGCTAGAGGATATGATCCTAGCCCTATAGATAGCCTTGGTGGAGGAGGCTAATGAAGGAGTAGGTTGGGATCTAGAGAAACTAGAGAAGAAACCAGAAGCTATAATGAAGGAGGTCTAGGAGATCCTAGACAAATGCTTTGAGGACCCCTTCTATAGAGCCTAGGCCAGTGAGAAGCTAGAGAATGTATAGCAATATAGAAGGCTACTAGATGACTACATTACAGAGTATAGTGACCTCTTATAGTAAGTGGGAGGAGAGGACTACTATAAGGATATTAAGATCTGAGGTCTGATAAGAGGCTTGGACAATGACCTCTACAACTGAATGATTACAACACTAACTTATGAGAAGCTAGTAGAGTAGATTGAGTCCCTATATTTAGTCTCCTAGTGCCTGGAGGAAGCCTAGAGGTGGAAAAAGCTAAGAAGCCATATGACTATTTTCAATAAACCTGCTGAAATCCAGTGGGGTGACCTAATAGATATTGACATTATTTCTAGCCAGGCAAGAAATAAGCTAACCCAAGGACTAGGACCAGGCCTGCCAATAGATAATGCCTACTGAGGCAAAGTCTTAAAGTAGGTCTTGAAAGAAGAACTCCAGGCCTAGAAGGATGTAGGTGTATGCTTGTGTTGTGCTTATAAAGGCTACTTAGTGTAAGTATGCCTGATGAAACTAGCTTAGAACCTAAATAGACTAGCTATAAGAGTCAATAATCTAGAAGTATAGGTAGACCCCCTGCTAGAAGATATTTGTGAGAAGGAGGGAAGAGCCTAAGCCCTATATGAAGTCATATGTTGGTGTAGAACTAGGAAGGGATAGAAGAGAGAGAGAGTTAGTTACTTACTGATCTATAGGAAAGTATATAGAGAAATAGGATAGACTATGAGCTCCTGCTAGTAGATGTCTTAGTAAATGAAAAAACAATAATAATAGGACTCATTGACCTAGGCTCTTTAGTATATAACACAGTGTCAGAATCTTTTGTAAAGTGAGCTAACCTCTAGAGAATCCTGATTGAGATATGAATAGTGAGAGGAATTTTAGGTGTATACAGTACTATTACAGAAGTAGCCTATATGTCTATTGATATAGAAGGACATTAAGAGCAGGAGGTTTTTACCTATATTGTGCTAGGAAATGAATATGATATGATACTAGGACTTCCCTAGATAAAACAATAAGAAGTAAACTATATACTAAAGACTAATCAACTCTTTATTAGGTCAAGTGGAGTGGTTGTAGAGTGGATAGGAGTGAGGTAGGAGAGAGTGAGGTAGAAGAGCATGATAGGTATAGTGACCTAAGTGAGTGTAGTAGTTTACAGTGCTATAGTGAAGTAGGTAAAGAAGAATAGTAGGGAGTCATTGATTTTTATTACTAGCCTAGAAGATATCAATAAGGCTCTATAGAAGAAGAAGGATCTAACCCCTGATGAGGTCAAAACAGCACTGCTAAAGTAATATATAGACCTCTAGGAAGCTTTTATACATATAGGGGAGAAACTGCCACTATACAAACCAGGACTAGATGTAAAGCTAGAAATCAAACTAGGTAAAGAAGTACTATAGGGTCTACTATACTAGATATCAAGAGATGAGCTCCTGGTATTGAGAAAAACACTGACTGAACTAGTGGAAAAAGGGTTTATTAGGACAAGTAGCTCACTAGTAGGGGCACTAGTTCTATTTACTAGAAAGCTAGGGGGTGGACTCTAGTTTTGCATAGACTACTAAGCTCTCAATACTATTCTCAAGAGAGACTAATACCCTATTCCATTGATCTAGGAAACACTATAGGTGATAGCAGGTGTGAAATAGCTCATGAAGTTAGATGTTTAAGTAGCTTTCTACTATATCTATATTGAAGAAGGGAGTGAATAGAAGATAGTATTTAGAATAAGGTATGGATTATATAAATAGATAGTTATGCCATTTGGATTAGTGAATAGACCATTGATTTTCCAGAGATATATTAACTATGTCCTATAGGAGTTCCTAGATGACTTTGCCTTAGCCTATATTGACAATATCATTATATACTCCAAAGGTATAAGGATAGACCACTAAGTGAAAGTGAGGAAAGTCCTTCAAAAACTTAAAGAAGTGGAATTGAGGCTAGACCTTAATAAATATGAATTTGAAGTGAAAAGAGTTAAGTACTTAGGAATAATAGTTATAGTAGGAGAAGGAGTTTCAATGGACCTAGAGAAGATAGAAGCTATTCAGGAGTGGAAACCCCCTACTATAGTGAAAGGAGTATGAGGTTTCCTAGGGTTTATGAACTACTACTAGGATTTCATTAGAGACTTTTCAATACTAGCAGCTCCCTTAGTGAAACTTATGAAGAAGGATGAGCCTTTTGTATAGAGCTTAGAAGTGGAGGAGTTATTCTAGACTCTAAAAGCTATGTTCTAGGATGATAAGATGCTAGGTAATTAGGACTTAGAGGAATAAATATAGCTGGAGATAGATGCCTTAGGGGTAGGGATAGGTATAGTCCTGTCTCAGGGCCTAGAGAGTAGAAAGTGGCTGATTACCTTCTTCTCCTAGAAGATGAATATAGTAGAGTAGAATTATAGTATCTATGATAAGGAGCTCTTAGCAGTCATTGAAGCCATGTATAAGTAGAGGGGAGAAGTGAGGAGCCTCAAGGAATTCATATTGATTATCAACTATAAAAACCTTAAGTACTTCAGGATAAAGTAGATCCTCTCAGAGAGACAAGTCAGATGGATATAGTATATAGAGGAACTTCTACCCTTTACAACAATTCATTAGCCTAGACACTTAGTAGTAGTACTAGATGCTCTCTCCTATAAGGATGAATTCAATGACCTGAAAGAAAGAGAATAGAGTAGGACCTAATAGCTCTAGAAAGAAGAATAGGAACTGAAACTAGATATACAGATCCAGGTATAAGATAGTAGAGGTCTATTTAAGACAGACTCAGATTTGAAAGAATTATGGTAGTAAGCTCTATAAGATAATGAGGACTATGAGAAGATCATACAACATATCTAAAATAGGTAATAATTCCCTATATCATTAGTACTACTAAGGTCAGCTCAAGTGGTAGAGTGTGAAATGTAAGGTAGAGTTATAAAACATCACTATACTATCTAGGTACTAAACTATGAATAACTGAGAGGAATCCTCCTGTAGAAGCACTATAATGACCTAATTTCTAGCTATAGAGGATGAGATGTAATAGCAGTAGTGCTCAGATGACAATTCTTCTAGCTAGGACTAGATAATGATGTCAAGAGGTTAGTGAGAAACTGCAATTGGTATAGGAGAGTAAAACCATAGTGAGAGAAGCTCTATAGGCTACTGAAACCACTGCTAATTCCTAACTAACCCTGGCAAGGAATCTCAATAGACTTCATGACACATCTACCAGGAGAGACAGAGAACTTACTAGTAGTTACATACTGACTAATAGGTAATGTAATACTAGTTCCCCTAGTGGACATTGAGATAGAAATAGTAATCAAGGCTGTCATTACATATGTATACATATACTATAGGACCCTAAGGTGGATTATCAGTGACTATAGGCAGTAATAGGTGAGTGAGATATGGAAAAGACTATATGAAGTCCTAGGTATTGAAAGGAAACTCTTGATAGTATACTATCCCTAAATAGATAGGGGTATAGAGAGAGTAAACTAAGAAGTACTATTCTACCTATGAATATACATTACAATAGACCAGGAAGATTAGCTAGAATAGATTCCTTTAGCATAGCTCTCATTGAACAACTGTCCCTAGCTATACTACTATAGAGTCAGCCCCTTTTTCCTTACATATAGTTATAACATTGTACTAATATAGATAGAAGGAATTGACAAAAGCATAGAAGGGAGTAGAATAGTGAAGGCAGAGGAAGTAGTAGTTAAACTAGGAGAGTTAAATGAGTGGGCCCAAGTGGTAGCAGTAGACATATAGTAGAACATAGAAGTCCAAGTGAACTGACACTATAGCCTAGCACTAATTTTTAGGCCTAGAGACAATATATAGCTAAAGATGAAGAATATATAGATAGGTAGACTAAGTAAGAAGCTAGACTAGCTAAATGTGAAGTATAAGGTAGTTAGGCAAGTGTCTCCTTTAACCTATGAGCTAGATGTCCTAGGAAAGATCTATAAGGTTTTTCATGTTGATCTCCTTAGACCTATAGCAAAGGACCCCTGGCCAGGCTAAAACAGGGAGGCAGAGGTGGCAGTGAAACCAATCATATCAGAAGAAGGGCATGAACTCTAGGAGGTAGATGAGATTCTATGTGTAGTGGGGACAGGGAATGCAAGGAGAGTTTGGGTGAAATGGACAGGTTTTAGGAAACTAACTACAGAACTAATTGATGTGATCTTAGAGACTAATCTATAAGTAATAGATCAATAGGAAGTAAAATAGGGGCTGATTATGGAAAACAATAGACCTAAAGAGATCTATTTGACTAAATCAGGAAACCTATGAGTGAAATGGGCAAGGATACTAGATTCTACTTGAGAAGGTCACACATCTCAACCCAGAGAAAGAGAAATATATTATAGGGTAGAGATACAGAAGATGAGGAGCTAGGCTAAATGAGGAAGGCAGTCAAAGATGGCATGAAACCTGGGAGGACATGTAAAGGACACATAGCCAGCAGGCATTTTAGATAGTTTCTTCCTTTCCTCCTCATCTGACAATAAAGTCATCAATTGGCAAACTTAATAGCAACTATAAGTCCCATAACACTAGCTATAAGAATCAATAATCTAGAAGTATAGGTAGACCCCCTGCTAGAAGATGTTTATAAGAAGGAGGGAAAAGCCTAAGCCCTATATAAAGTCATATATAGGTATAGAACTAGGAAGGGATAGAAGAGAGAGAGAGTTAGTTACTTACTAATCTATAGGAAAGTATATAGAGAAATAGGATAGACTATGAGCTCCTACTAGTAGATGTCTTAGTAAATAAAAAAATAATGATAATAGGACTTATTGACCTAGGCTCTTCAGTATATAATACAGTATTAGAATCTTTTGTAAAGTGAGCTAACCTCTAGAGAATCCTAATTGAGATATGAATAGTAAGAGGAATTTTAGGTATACATAGCACTATTACAGAAGTAGCCTATATGTCAATTGACATAGAAGGACATTAAGAGCAGGAGGTTTTTACCTATATTATACTAGGAAATGAATATAATGTAATACTAGGGCTTCCCTAGATAAAATAATAAGAAGTAAACTATATACTAAAGACTAATCAACTCTTCATTAGGTCAAGTAGAGTAGTTATAGAGTAGATAGGAGTGAGGCAGGAGAGAGTGAGGTAGAAGAGTACAATAGGTATAGTGACCTAAGTGAGTGTAGTAGTCTATAGTACTATAGTGAAGTAGGTAAAGAAGAATAGTAGGGAGTCATTGATTTTTATTACTAGCCTAGAAGACATTAATAAGGCTCTATAGAAGAAGAAGGATCCACCCCCTGATAAGGTCAAAATAGTACTGCTAAAGTAATATATAGACCTCTAGGAAGCTTTTATATATATAGGGGAGAAACTACTACTATATAAACCAGGACTAGATATAAAGCTAGAAATCAAACTAGGTAAAGAAGCACTATAGGGTCTACTATACTAGATGTCAAGAGATGAGCTCCTAGTATTGAGAAAAACACTGACTGAACTAGTGGAAAAAGGGTTCATTAGGATAAGTAGCTCACTAGTAGAGGCACTAGTTCTATTTACTAGAAAGCCAGGGGGTAGACTCTGGTTTTATATAGACTACTGAGCTCTCAATGCTATTCTTAAGAGAGACTAATACCCTATTCTATTGATCTAGGAAATACTATAGGTGATAGCAGGTATGAAATAGCTTATAAAGTTAGATGTTTAAATAGCTTTCCACTATATCTATATTAAAGAAGGGAGTGAATAGAAGATAGTATTTAGGATAAGGTATAGATTGTATAAATAGATAGTTATACTATTTGGATTAGTGAATAGACTATTGATTTTCTAGAGATATATCAACTATATCCTATAGGAGTTCCTAGATGACTTCACCTTAGCCTATATTAATGACATTATTATATACTCCAAAGGTATAAGGATAGACTACTAAGTGAAAGTGAGGAAAGTCCTTTAAAAACTTAAAGAAGTGGAATTAAGGCTAGACCTTAATAAATGTGAATTTGAAGTGAAAAGAGTTAAGTACTTAGGAATAATAGTCATAGTAGGAGAAGGAGTTTTAATAGACCTAGAGAAGATAGAAGTTATTTAGGAGTGGAAACCCCCTACTATAGTGAAAGGAGTATAAGGTTTCCTAGGGTTCATAAACTACTACTAGGATTTCATCAGAGACTTTTCAATACTAGTAGCTCCCTTAGTGAAACTCATGAAGAAGGATAAGCCTTTTGTATAGAGCTTAGAAGTGGAGGAGTTGTTCCAGACTCTAAAAGCTATATTCTAGGATAATAAGATACTAGGCAATTAGGACTCAGAGGAATAAATATAGCTAGAGATAGATGCCTTAGGGGTAGGGATAGGTGTAGTCCTATCTCAGGGCCTAGAGAGTAGAAAGTGGCTGATTGCCTTCTTCTCCTAGAAGATGAATGCAGTAGAGTAGAATTATAGTATCTATGATAAGGAGCTCTTAGTAGTCATTGAAGCTATGTATAAGTAGAGGGGAGAAGTGAGGAGCCTTAAGGAATTCATATTGATTATTGACTATAAAAACCTTAAGTACTTCAGGATAAAGTAGATCCTCTCAGAGAGACAAGTCAGATAGATATAGTATATAGAGGAACTTCTACCCTTTATGATAATTCACTAGCCTAGACACTTGGCAGTAGTACTAGACACTCTCTCCTATAAGGATAAATTCAATGACCTGAAAGAAAGAGAATAGAGTAGGACCTAATAGCTCTAGAAAGAAGAATAGGAACTGAAACCAGATATATAGATCCAGGTATAAGACAGTAGAGCTCTATTTGAGATAGACTCAGATTTGAAAGAATTATAGTAGTAAGCTCTATAAGACAATGAGGACTATAAGAAGATTACTCAATATATCTAAAATAGGTAATAATTCCCTATATCATTAGTGCTACTAAGGTCAGCTCAAGTGGTAGAGTGTGAAATACAAGGTGGAGTTATGAAATATCACTATGCCATCTAGGTACTAAACTGTAATTAACTGAGAGGAATCCTACTGTAGAAGTATTTGTTAAGGCTGTGCCTGGGATATAGTGGGTATGCACCCCACTTATTAGTCCCTTAAAACCCCTCTCACATTCAGTTAGTTTAGATAGTCCTTCTCCTTTTCCCCCTCAATGCATGTATTCTGAATCTCTGAACCTGCTACAAAGAACATCTTGTATCTAAACTGTGTCATCTATATGCATTCTAATTTTTATTTCATGACCAAAGAAAACCCTTGACACTATGTCACCAACCATGAGACAAATGAACCCTAAATGAAACACAAACAAACCCACAGATGAACTAGAACTCTCTGAGGAGCAGTAAACTATAGATGAGGAAATGAAACTAAAAGAAATGGAAGAAATTGTTGAGCAACTCCTGGCAAAGGTGAAAGCCTTGGAGTGGGAATATTCTAGAAGGGAACACACCTAAAAACAACCACATGTCATCATGCCTGACATTGAAAAATTCAATAGAAAAAGTTACATGTGTTTTCATGTATTTATGACTGATATTAAAGAAAAGCAGATCATTGACTACAAGGCTCTTAGTAGTGAGAGGGGATTCATCTCCTATGTTTACAGCTGCCTCACTGGCTGAGTGTAGGATAGAATAGGTCTATACATGGGGTCCTACTACTCCACTCCAGATGTGAAAACACTGGAGACCTTCTACACTTTCCTAGAAGAGACCTTTTCCAACCCAATAGCAGAACAATAAGCTACTGAATGCCTAAATACCACTAAGATAGGAAACCATCCCATTGAGGAGTACATTGCCTAGATGGATTTGTTATTCCTATAAGCCAATAGTACAAACTAGCCTGACCTAGTGAAGATCACCAGCTTGAAACAGGGCTTATCTATTGCAGTCTCAATGCAGATGTAGTCTATGAAGTTCCCTGACAAATACACTGACTTCAAAAAGGAACTTCTTACACTTGGCACCTGGATGAAGACTCATGACTGAAAGGTCAAGAACAAATTGAGTTCAACTCATAGTTTCCTATCTCAGAGTAAGGGAACCTACACCTGAGTTCACAGCTCAAAAGAAGACACTAGTAAAAAAAGGGTGAAGTGGGTTTTATAGGATGAGATCAAACAATGTCAAGAAGAAGGGCAGTACTATCACTGTGGGATGAGCAGTCACATGATTAGTAGCTGCCTATACCAGCCTGTGAGACCACCCAGGACTAAGGATTCTAGGGTCAGGAAGATACAGGACACACCAGTGCTTGACAATGAAGAAGAAGAGAGCAATAGGAGCCTTTTGGAAAACTAACTACCTCTATACAAAGTCATGTATAGAGGTCTAAAGGAGACTCTGAAGATTTTATTATGAAATAGGAAAAAGAGGATAGGCTACATAGTGATAAAACTCAAGCCATTGAGATAGATGTAGTCATCAATGGGTCAATAGCATCTATAGCTTTGATAGATACTAGCAGCACCTCCACCTCCATGATTAATGAAAACATTGTTAAAAAGTTTAAACTCCTAATGCAAAAGGCTACATATACTCATAGCCTTATACCATTCAATAGCATGAAGTCTACTGTTTCAGACTAGATCATAACTTTTGAGATTGACATTAGTGGATTTAAAGAAAAACATGTAGTATAGGTTGTACTAGGCCTGTTAGATGAGCTCCTGATTAGCTATCCATAGCTCAAAAGAAATAATGCAGTGATTAATTATAAGAAAGATACTATTACATTTAAGAAAGTGAAAGTCATGATTATGGGATGGAAAACCAGAGCAAGCTGCCAACTACAGTTTGTTAGACAGATGGAAACCTTTGAAAGACTCTTAGAACAAGACTAAAAGGAATCTGACAGAGATGTAGCAACTGTCTTTCAAGCATCTATCAATGATATCAATAAGGCTCTAGACTATCTTAGAAAAGATCATTTGCCATCTGACCCAATGGAATAGAAGGCCAAAATCCCAGTATAGATTTCCCAAGAGAACATTAATGCCTTCAATCCAGATGCTCAGTTTGCAAAGAGACTACCTCCCAGATGCCTAGGGATAGACCATGTTATTGAATTGTTAGTACCTGATGAGCAGGCTCCATGGGGGCTGCTATACAAAATAAGCCATGATGAACTACTGGTGCTCTACCAAACAATCCTAAACCTCCTGAGAAAAGGATACATCAAACTAAGTAGATCACCCACTACAGCTCCCATTCTATTTATGAAAAAGCCTGGTGGTGGTCTCTGTTTCTGTATGGATTACAGAGTACTCAATGGTATCATAAAGAAAGATCATTACCCTCTGCCCAACATAATAGAAACACTAAAACATATGTCAGAGGCAACACTATTTACAAAACTAGATGTTATTTCTGCCTTCTATAACATCTGTATTACTGAAGGTGATGAATGGAAAACAGCATTCAGGACATACTATAGCCTCTATGAATAGCAGGTTATACCCTTTAGCCTAGCTAATGCTCCTGTACATTTCCAAAGGTTCATCAATAGCCTTTTGAGACCCTATCTTGACATCTAGGCCTCTGCCTATGTGGATGATGTACTGATATTCACCAAAGGATCACTAGAAGAACATTATGAGAAAGTTAACTTAGCTCTCACATGCCTATGGGAAGGAGGTTTAACAGTGGACATTAATAAGTATGACTTTGCAATGAAAAAGATCACCTACTTGGGGTATATCCTTAAACCTGGCCAAATACTGACAGACCTAAAGAAGATCTCTGCAATTGTGGACTAGGAGACACTAACCTCAGTGTGATAAGTGAGGAAATTTCTAGGACTTTACAACTTCTATAGAGGGTTCATAGACAGGTACTTAGAGGAAGTGAGCCTACTCAATGCATTGTTAATAGAAAAAGTGACATTCAAGTGGAATGACAAAGTAGAGGAAGTATTCAATAACCTGAAGAAGGTTTTCACTTCAACCCTAATACTCTGTAGCTATGACCTAGAGCTCCCTATAGTAGTAGAAACAGATGTATCAGGCTATGCAATTAGTATAGCCTTACTATAGGTATAGCTAGACAGATTGAAACACCCCTATATATACACAAGCCAGAAGCTGACTACAGTAGAATACAACTACCTAATCCATGATAAAGAACTTTTAGCTATTATCTATGCCCTGAAGGAATGGTATAGTGAACTAAAAGGCCTTAAAGACCCCTTTGAAGTTGTTTTAGACTATAGGAACCTGTTGTATTTCACTAAACTTCAACACTTATCTAAATGCCAAGCACACTAGTACCTAATGCTCAGTGAATACAATTACTAGATCACTCACTGTCCTGGCAGACTCTCTCCACTACCTAATGCTCTATCCCAACATAACCTCCTATAGGATACAAACAATGAATGCTTAGCAGACTGAATGAAGTAAGTACTAGAATACTGAAGCACTGATGGAATTCACACCCCATTGTACATTCAATGAATAGAAGAACTGCCATATCACTCCTCATGAGAACAACCACCTCCACCTAAGGTTCTATCAGACAAGCTTAAGGAAATGTAGACTTAATACATAGACCAAGACAATGACCTCAACCAAGTTAAAGCTTGTCTCCTCACTGAGAATAGCCAATAGCTAGAAGAGCTTAGACATAGACTATGAGTAGGAATCAGTGATTACCAACTGGATGACTACTCACAGGTCTAATATTGTGGTTGATTTTAGGTTCTAAATGTAGAGCCACTACAGACAGTGCTTTTACAAAGCATATATGACTCCCTAACACTGATACACCTAGGTAGAAATGTACTCTATGTAGAGTTGTCTCAATTGTTCTTTTGGCCTGACTATGTAGTGGATGTGAGATGTTTTACTAGAAACTGCCAAGTATATAGTAGTACAAACACATGGTGTACAAGCAAAGAAGGCCTGTTGAAACCACTGCCAATTCCAGAATGCCCCTGGCAGGATATTGTGATTGACTTCATTGGCCCTCTCCTAACTGCAAAGAACAGAGGTGAAGAGTTTACATACATACTCACAATCATTGACTGCTTATCCAAAGGTATACACCTGATGCTAATAAAAGCCCTAGACATGGAAAACATTGTAGAAGCTTTCTTTCACAACTACTATAAGCTATATAGACTACTAAACTCTATTCTATCAGACCAAGAATTTGTTAATACTGCTTAGAAAAGAATCTATATAGAACTAGGAGTGAATTGAAGGTCAACTACAGCTTACTACCCTGCAACCAATGGAGCTATAGAGAGAATGAATGCAGAGGTCAAATCAAAACTTACTAAGCTTGGAGCATAAGGCCCCTATTAGCTGAAAGCCCTTCCTATAGTTGAGTTTACACTCAATACAACACTAAGCTCTACAATACAGGTATCACTATTTTTCCTTAGTCATGGTTACCACCCCAAGACAATTGACACAGAACAACCTCAACTACTAGTACTAAACCCAGATGGTCCCCTAGGTCAAGCAGAAAGAGTCCTATAGAAATTGAAGAACAATATAGAATAGGTAAGAGCAAACCTTATAATGACAAGAGCAGCTATAGAGAACACTGTAAACAAAAAGAGAAAAGCCTATAAAGACTACAAACCTGGTGACTAGGTATAGCTGTCACTGAGAAAGGAATGACTTGGTCCAGGGCTAGGGAGAAGCCTTAGGAATAAACACATTCAATGTATAGTAAAAGAGAAGGTCAATAGCCATACCTATAAGCTAGATGTACTAGGCTCAATAGTATACAACACATACCATACAGACAGACTGAGACTAGCAGCTGATGACCCATTCCCTTCACAAAAGACACATGATGACAGACCAGGGCCAGTTGACAATGAGGATGGAGTCAACATGTACAACATAGAGAATATCCTTCATGAAAGAAAACATCATAGCAGACTAGAATATGAGGTTAAGTGGCAAGGTTAGAATGAACCAACTTGGGAACCAGCTGAATACCTTGAAGGCACTATTGCTTTGAATGTATGGAAGGAATCTCAACTAGCTCAACCAAAGACAAAAAGAAGGAAGAGGAGAGGCTGATGTTAAGGCTACACCTAGGATATAGTGGGTATGCACCCCACTTATTAGTCCCTTAAAACCCCTCTCACATTCAGTTAGTTTAGATAGTCCTTCTCCTTTTCCCCCTCAATGCATGTATTCTGAATCTCTGAACCTGCTACAAAGAACATCTTGTATCTAAACTGTGACAGTATTATAATGACCTAATTTCTAGCTATAGAGGATAAGATATGATAGCAGTAGCACTTAGATGATAATTCTTCTAGCTAGGACTAGATAATGATGTCAAGAGGTTAGTGAGAAACTATAATTAGTATAGGAGAGCAAAACCATAGTGAGAGAAGCTCTATAGGCTACTGAAACCACTACTAATTCCTAACTAACCCTGGTAAGGAATCTCAATAGACTTCATGACATATCTACTAGGAGAGATAGAGAATTTACTAGTAGTTATATACTAACTGATAGGTAATGTGATACTAGTTCCCCTAGTGGACATTGAGATAGAAATAGTAATCAAGGCTATTATTATATATATATATATATACTATAGGACCCTAAGGTAGATTATCAGTGACTATAGGCAGTAATAGGTGAGTGAGATATAGAAAAGACTATATAAAGTCCTAGGCATTGAGAGGAAACTCTTAATAGTATACTATCCCTAAATAGATAGGGGTATAGAGAGAGTAAACCAAGAAGTACTATTCTACCTATGAATATATATTATAATAGACTAGGAAGATTAGCTAGAATAGATTCCTTTGGCATAGCTCTCATTAAATAACTATCCCTAGCTATACTACTATAGAGTCAGCCCCTTTTTCCTTATATATAGTTATAATATTATACTAGTGTAGATAGAAGGAATTAACAAAAGCATAGAAGGGAGTAGAATAGTAAAGGTAGAGGAAGTAGTAGTTAAACTAGGAGAGTTAAACAAGTGGGCCTAAGTAGTAGTAATAGATATATAGTAGAATATAGAAGTCTAAGTGAACTAATACTATAGCCTAGTACTAATTTTTAAGCCTAGAGATAATACATAGCTAAAGATGAAGAACATATAGATAGGTAGACTAAGTAAGAAGCTAGACTAGCTAAATGTAAAGTATAAGGTAGTTAGGCAAGTATCTCCTTTAACCTATAAGCTAGATATCCTAGGAAAGATCTATAAGGTTTTTCATATTAATCTCCTTAGACCTATAGTAAAGGACCCCTGGCCAGGCTAAAACAGGGAGGTAGAGGTAGTAGTGAAACTGATCATATCAGAAGAAGGGCATGAACTATAGGAGGTAGATGAGATTCTGTATATAGTGGGGATAGGGAATACAAGGAGAGTTTAGGTGAAATGGATAGGTTTTAGGAAACTAACTATAGAACTAATCAATGTGATCTTAGAGACTAATCTATAAGCAATGGATTGATAGGAAGTAAAATAGGGGCTGATTATAGAAAACAATAGACCTAAAGAGATCTATTTAACTAAATCAGGAAACCTATGAGTGAAATAGGCAAGGATACCAGATTCTACTTGAGAAGGTCACACATCTCAACCTAGAGAAAGAGAAATATATTACAGGGTAGAGATATAGATGATGAGGAGCTAGGCTAAATGAGGAAGGCAGTCAAAGATGGCATGAAACCTAGGAGGACATGTAAAGGACATGTGGCCAGCAGGCATTTTAGATAGTTTCTTCCTTTCCTCCTCATCTGACAATAAAGTCATCAATTGGCAAACTTAATAGCAACTATAAGTCCTATAACACCACCTGAGGAAAGATCAAGGACCTACTACAGTGATGGGCATACCTATGGAAGGGGTGCTAAGTTTACTCCTAGAGCTCATAAGGGCCTCTTCCTATCTTATACTGGTAACTCTATGTATAGGATCTATCTCCCTGACCTTAAAAAGATCATTATAACTAGAAGTGTACAGTTTGATGAGTCTATTACAGGGAGATTTGAAGACTTATAGACCACTATTCCCCTAGATACTACAGTTCCCTTATCCCACCCACCTCCAAGGGGTATATAGGAAATCACAGAAGATATTCCTATGACAGATATCCTATCTCAGTCTATTCAAGACAATGAACTAGACTAGATGGAAGGAGTTATCTAAGACTCAAACCCCTTTTCACAACCTGTCTATGACAATAATCAGACAGATGTTCTATCCTCTCACCAGCCTGTCTATGACAATAACCAGACAGATGTTTCCTCCTTTCCCCAGACTGTCTATGATAATAATCAGACAGATGCTCCTTCTAGCTCTCAGGAGCTTACTCTTCCACAAATCAATATACTAACCCCTAGACCACTAATGTTACAGGTGAGGTGCAATGCTATGATTCATATATAATCTTTATTGATTGATGAGGAGGGAAAGGAGTCTATCTAGAAGGTTGTGCTAGTGAGCAGGGTGAAATACCTCACTTACCCCCTGTGTTTCCACCCACCTTCACTGCCTTCCATATTCAGTACTAAACTGCAATAACTAAATTACCTAAAACAAAGACAATCTCAAAGACAAAATCAAAGCCCAATGAGATAACTCCAAGTCCTAGACAAGACAATATCTTGAGTCTCTAGGCATTCTTCTCCTGATCCTATCCTTACCCTTAGACAAAACTCTCACTAACTCCTTCCTGAAATAAGGAAGAACTATCTTGAATACCTACTATCATCTCCTGACCCCCTTGAAGGAGATTCACAAGCCATTATCCTAGCAATGCCTACTCAGCCATCATCTCCTGATCCCCTTGAAGGAGACTCACAAGCCCTCATTCTAGCATTAGACACTCAACCTAAGGACCTGAATAACTATACTACAGCTTTAATGAGACACCTACACTTTGGGCTCACTGCTAGTATTATCTCTAATGATCCTAAGACATATAGGTAAGCAAAAGCAAGTCCCTATGCTCTTCAGTGGTAAGAGGCTATGAAAGAGGAGATGAAATCTCATACAAAGATGAAAACCTTTGAGATGGAAAAACCTCTAAAGTCTAACCAGGTCCTCCCCTCTAAATAGGTCTTTACAATAAAGAGGAAATCTAATAGCTCTAATGTAAGTGCATAGGATGTTGCAAAGATAAGGAAATCGGAAAAAAATCCCACAACTCCCTTTACTTTCCCTTTTTCAACAATTTCTCAACCACCAAGTATGCTAGAGTTGAATAACAAAAGAAATATAATTCTCACCCTTCAGGCCCTCTGAAATGACCCAAAATTACACATTTATCACACTGCAAAGATATACAAAGTCCTGCCTAGTACCCTCTATGATTGATATCACAGCAAGCCTTCTCAAAGTGATATTGTCCCTAAATCATGCAAACTATCTGATCTAGAGGAACAGGTTATTGTTCAATACATTATCAACCTAGGGTCTTGAGGATTCCCCCCTTGGCTTTGTGGTGTAGAAGAAATGGCCAACTGACTGCTCACTGACCACAACATGTCACCCATTGGCAAACATTGGGCTTCTAACTTCATCAAGTGACAACCAGACCTCAAGATGTGTTTTAATCATAGATATGACTATGAGAGGGCTAAATGCAAAGATCCAGTCCTTATTCACAATTGGTTTAGGCTCATAGAAAGCACAATTGTGAAGTATAGTATTAATACAGCTAACATCTATAATTTTGATGAGACTGGCTTTACTATAGGCATTATTGTAAGTGGAATGGTTGTCATAGCTATGAAAAGACATGGAAAGGTGAAATCAGTGCAGCCAGCAAACTGAGAATGGGTTACTATCATCCAGGCAATCAATGCTGAAGGCTAGGCAATTACACTGTTCATTGTAGTTGCAGGCCAATATCACCTCACCAGCTGGTATCAAGAAAGCAACCTCCTGGATAATTGGGTTATTGTGATAACCTATAATAGCTGGTCTGATAATGAGATAGGTCTTGAGTGGCTAAGGCACTTTGACCAATATACTAAGGGCTAATCAACTGGTCACTATCACCTTCTGATCCTTAATAGGCATGAAAGCCACTATTCAGTTGATTTTGAGCAATATTATGAAGACAACCACATAATCACACTCTATATACTAGCTCATTCATCTCATCTACTTCAGCCTCTTGATGTCAGGTGCTTTGGGCCACTTAAAAAGGCCTATGGTTGAGAAATTGAGCATCTAATCAAGTGCTCAATAACCTATGTTTCCAAGGCTGATTTCTTCCTAGCCTTTTATGCTACCTACCAAGCAGCTATGATACAAAGTAATATCAAGGGGGGTTTTAAAGGGGCTGGACTTGTTCTATTGGATGGAGAAAGTGTGATATCAAAGCTTGATGTGCAGTTATGAACTCCAACACTGATCAAGGAGGAGGCTGGCCTCCCTGACCCTTGGATTCCTAGGACCCCAAAGACAGCAATTGAAGCTAGCTCTCAGTTTGAATACCTCAAAAGGTGAATCAACAGGCATAAGAGCAGCTTGCCTGCATCTATCCTTGAGGCACTCATGTCATTAACTAAGGGAACAAAAGCAGTAATGCATTGGAATAGCTTATTAGAGTCTGAGCTTCAGGACCTTTGACAGGCAAATGAGATCCTCAGCAAGCAGTGCAGACCCAAAAGAACCCAATTACAAGATAGAGGGAGGATGACTTTAGGTGAGGGGAAAGATAATATTAACCAGGAAGATGTTGATGCACAGGTGAGGGTGGAATTATCAAGAGTTCAGGGTTCAGGAAGCTCAGCAGCAGTGAGGGAAAGGTGATGTGGAAGATGTGGTACAGGTGGCCATAATTCAAGAACATGTCAAATTGCTATTGAAATGTCTGGAGAACAGAATAGTAATTAATTTGAATTGATTTATGTGTTTTTTTTAATTTTATATAGAATCTTGTCCAGAGGGTGCTGATTTCCTTCCAACTTCCTTATCTTTGCGACATCCTATGCACTTACATTATCCTTAGACATAAAGTAAGATAGGTAGTCTATAGGAACTATCAACATCCCACTGAGTTTGATACCTTTACTACTATAGCTTCAGCTATTAGTCTAAGAGCCTTATTTACTTTATCAGCACTTAATAACTGGATAGTGAGACAAGCTAATGTAGAAACAGCTTTCCTACATAGTGATATTCATAAAGATGAGAGAGTATTTATCAGGCTCCCTAATAGTCTCACTGCCTAAAAGCCAGGCCAAGCCTGTTGACTGAGAAAGGCTCTTTATAGCCTAAGGCATGCCCCTAAGAGATGGTATGAGAAATTTGAGGCAGAAATCACCTCTTATGGATTCACTTCCCTCACTAGTGATCCTTATATCTTTAAGAAGGGAAATTTACTCATAGCTCTCTATATAGGTGACATCCTTTTCTTCAGCCTATAGGAATCTCAGATATAGTAAATCTACAATATCCTTTACACTAAATTCCTAATGAAAGGCCTCACTGAAATTAGCTAGTACCTAGGGATGGAAATCTCTAGTGATAAAGGATCAGGCTCTATCTCTATCAAGTAGATAGCCTATGTTAATAAGCTACTTCAGAGGTTTTCTATAGAAGAGTGCTCTACTAGGAAAACTCCTATCAATAGGAAAGACTTTTACCTCCTATTTCAGAATAGTAATTCCCCCTTATCAGCAGATGACTAAAAGCTTTACTAGCAGCTGATAGGGAGTTTCCAGTGGCTATCTACAATGACTTGACTAGATATTACATTTACTACATCTTTCTTAGCTAGATCTATAGCAAGCCTATCCTAAGAACACCTCTAGGCAGCTAAGCATATCCTTAGATACCTCAAAGGAACTAAAACTAGAGGTCTACTCTATACTAAAGGAGACTTTTAGGCATTCACTAATGCCTCCTATACTAATGATCTACTTGATAGAAAGTCAATATCAGGATATCTCTTTAAGTTACCTAGGGGGCCTATTGCTTAGAAGTCCTTTAAACAGACTATCCTGACAGGATTAACAGTAGATGCAGAGTATGTAGCAGCTGCTAGCACTACTAAAGAAGCTAAGTACCTTCTAAAACTACTTGAAGAACTAAGTCATCTAGTCCCTTAGCCAGTTCCCTTGTTCTATAATAGTGCTAATGCTATTACAAGAGTTAGCACTGAAGCAGTAAATTGACAATCCAGATACCTTGACATCACCTTCCACTAGACTAGAGAAGCCACTCAGCAAGGGATCCTTTAGCCTATATATATCCTAAGCAAAGACATAGCTACTGATGGACTAACAAAAGCCCTGGAAGGGGAGACCTTTTCAAGGTTTATCTATCTCTTAGGCTTAGTAGATTCCTAAGAATACAGAATTCAAACAGGTGTGTTAGTAGTCTAGGACTTTGATTTGATTTGATTTGAATATATTTAATGTCTACTGGAATCACTAAGATCAAATGACACTGGATTGGTTACCAGACAGAATTAACCCTCTGCAGGGCTGACCACAGGTTTTAGGTGAGAGAAGCTTGTATGCTCCTAAGCAAGCTTGTTACTTGTCTTCCATCTATAGTCATTCGAAACAAAAAGA